>JAQQAE010003772.1:0-19695 GCA_029823295.1 Pseudamia nigra | reverse complement strand
TTATTTTACTTTTTTTTCTTCCCATGATGACAGGTGAGGCCGTGCCTCACCTGCCTCCCCTGACTGCACGTCACTGACTAATGCAATGTTACTATAAACAACATGGTAATTGCTAATGTGTGCACCTTAACATAAAAGCCTTATCCAAAAACATGTAAATGCTTTTTTTGTCTGTAACAAAAGTAAAGTAAGTAAAACAATCTGATAAGAAAAAAATGTCACCTTAAAATCAGGCAAATTTGTACTTTCTTCCGACTGCAAAAAAACATGGAGATTGATGTTCCTTGTGACTAAACAAACTGCATCTGTTTTCTCTCTTAGTACACTGAAAGCTGATCAGGCTCACTGGGAGAAATTATTTCACAGTGTCCCTTCTTAACATGACTGTTGCCAAGTTGTCCAGCTCCTCATGGTACAGAGGGTTTAGCTCCAAAGTAGCTCTCCAAAAATTTTCATGGTCTGTTAATATCATCCCTCAATTAAATCTAACTTAACTCAGACCATACAGCACCCTTCGGCCCAATCATTTTCACTCTCTTGCTGGCTTGAACTACAGCTGCACCTACTGGCAACAGAGAGACACATTCATTGCAGCACTACTCCCCTACTACTGAATGATATCCAGGACTGTAGAGACTATTCAACTAAAAAGGGAGTCTAAATGTGAGCTACAGTTAGCTTTAATGTATAATGTTATTCTCCCTTGTGCATATTAAAACAACTCTATAAATGCAAATAAAATGGCACCTTTTTGACATGGAAAGTGTCACACAGCTATCAGATTTCTCCCAGTGCAGTTAACAGGCATCAATTTAACTCCGGCTTCTCCTTCATTTCCCACTCTCCTGTGCTTTTGTCATCAAATATAAAGCCATGTTTTCCTCTGCCACCCATTTTACACTTTGAAATGGTGTGAGGGTCAGAGTTCAAAGGTTAAAGAGAAGTCCTTTTCACACTCCCACACCTGGTCTTGCTTCACAGAGCAGCACTACAGGTGCAGGGTGTCTCTGAAACAACTTAACAGCCTCCTGTCTCCACAAAGAGACTTCTGCAAGAAAAAAAAAAAAAAGCTCCTAATTGTTATCGGTTCTGTGCCAATGACCGGCCAAAACGCTCCTTATTATTGCATCTTTGCACAGTATTTTTCCAGTCATATCAACTGACAGAGGGGTTGGTGCAAGTTCACAGTCCCTCCTTTATGACAGTAACTCCTCCTGTCACCTGCTTTCATATGGCAGGGGTGTTGGTGTATGGTGAGAGACTCCATCTGACACCCCTGACATGGCTGGACTTAATGAGAACTGATGGGAGCCTGTCAGAGAAGTGACACATTAAGTAGCTTTGTCATAGATAACCATCGAGTTTTATGCAAAACCAGGCCTTGCGTTTACTTGGAGATGACCTTCCGAAGTTCACGAGAAGTCTTGGGGCTGCAGAGCTAGGGCGAGTGTAATTTTTCAACTTTGGATGCAGAGATTGTTGAGTTTGAACCACAATGAAATGCATTTGTGCGTGAAAAGTTACAAACACATGCACACACACATACTCTTTTTCACATAAACTTACACCTCTTCTAAAATCCACCCCAGAAAGTTCAGCTGCAGGATAAAGCATACGAATTCAAGCACTGAGCATTCATTAAAGTTTAGACTGAGAGCACCGGCACTGCTTTGCACATCCCTCTTGTGAATAAAAATGCGAAGTGAGTTTGTTAAGGTAAACAGAAAAGCGATTTGGTTTGCATGAGCAAATGCTTTGGGTAAATGCTGTGCGGCCTTGCTAAGACTGTGTGATTTGAGATGATAAAAAAATGCTCCACACACTACCCTGAGGAGGAAAAAAATAAGACTAATGAATTTTGCCTGTGTAGATGTTGTTTAGATTTTGTGCATTTACTAACAAAAAACTAAAATAAATTGAAACCAGCTAGTAAAAAAATTGGGTTAGAACATTGGACTACCAACTAATAAAATCCTCAAATTCTGCATTACAAGTGGCAGGAACCACATCTAATAAATCTACAATTAAATGTGGGAATCAAATGTTGATTTGTCAAATATTAAAGTAACTATTTACGTATTGCTATGACATATTTATAGCATATTTGTGGAGATTAATCACATGCAGATGTTTGCCTTTTAAACACAGACCTCTTCAGTTTCACAGAGTCCCTTAACGTCATAATTCTTAAGAATCACTCCATTTAAACTGGAAATGAGGGCGATCTATGCTATAACTCTCCAAAAGAGTCATATATCCCCATCAAGACTAACATGAAGTTATTCCTTTCTATTTGCTCATTTGTCTGAATTGCTAGGATAATTTGTGAGAATGTGCTTTTATACCTCCCCTGTGGTCCATAAATCACAAACGACTCTTTGTGGCCCACCAGCATGAGTTGTTCCCTTTTGTTTATCCCACTCAAAGCTTGATTCATAGTGAGACAAATTTTTCTTGCAGTATTTGTCATGTGGTCAGTTGGAGTGTATTTTCTGCAGTAAATTTCTTTTAAACTCATTAATCAGAGCAGTTACACTTTGAATTTAAAATTTGATGACTTCCATAACGGCTCCAGTCCCTTGATAGGGTTTCACATTGGCTAGACCATGAACAAACTGGTCTGACCCTTACCCAAGGATGCAAACTGATCTTCTGCTCTATAAGAAGAAATAAATGCCATGCAACAACAGATACTTTATATGCTATAGGGGTTCCTCTATGCAAAACTGGGCTCAACAGAAATATTTATGCAGGAGGTAAATTCCACTCCTCACCTGATGTGTCTACACTGCTGCTCCAGAGCTAGAAAGGAATAATTGGAGTATGATCATGTTATGCTGCAGAGTTACATGCCAAACTACAATGCAAAGAGTAAAATGAAAATTCTACAGTACGATACTGTATATCATAGTAGCCTATTTGCTTTTGAACAAAACATTATGTTAAAACTGCAACACATGAGAATGAAGAATCTTCAGGTAATTTTAGTTTAATAATGATGTTATGAGGGGAGCAGCCGAAAGGAGAAGAAGAAGAAGAATGATGTTATGCAAAAATTTTTTTCTAAAATGGATTGTGAAAATATGAAATTGGCAGCTGGTGTTTGAATGTAACACTAGAAAACAGATGTCAGGTAAAAAAAAGTTATTGGAAACAAATTGTGGTTGTTTCCGATGCACATATAATTGTTCCTAATGTCACAGTCATAGTATCTGTTTGCAAAAGACTTAAAAAAAGAGATTCACAATTTTCTTACTCCAAAGAAGACAAGTTGGAATCCACCATCTTTGTGTGTAAGACATAGAGAGAGAGAACTATTCCATTTTAGCAACAGGAGTGGGAAAACAATCGTTCCTGACTGATTTTCCCCTAACCCCATAATGAAGCCCATGTGTCCAACTGGCCCTTTCAACAAGCTGCAAATCTGTGTGCAGCCCACTCTCCACTTGATTAAAGCAACAGCCACTCACCTGCTCCTCATTAGCCTGGACCAGGAACAGACCCAGCCAGATAAGTTAGCACCTGTATGTTCCAATTCCACATGCCTTCTACATGTATGTAATATTTGTGTGTATTAAGCTGACAGCCTTATAAATTATGGCATGGATTTAGTCGGGGTGATGCTGCTGCTGTGGGCTGTGAAAGAGATGAAAAGAGATCGATGCATGGAACAAAAGAGCCATGGGTGGAGAAATAGCAGGGACATGTTCTGTGTTTTGGATCTGCGGAGATAGATGAGGGACTGGACTTGGAAACACTCATTAGGCATAATCAGGGTCCCTAAAGGAGAGCAGATGGTGGCAGGGAGCAAAATAAAATAAGGATTGTTCACTTTAGATATAAATGTATGTGTATAGATATAAAATCTGCAAATGGCCCAAAGTTAAATGATGTGGCCACTGACGATAGTTTCAAGACTATTCAGGTGTGTGTGTGTGTGTGTGGATAAACAAAACAGTTCATATGCAATGTGGATATATGCAGTGGTAAATGTGCTCAGACATCCCGGTCATTACAGAACAACCCTAAAGGGCATTGTGTGGGATGGGATCATCAGAGCACTGTTGTTTCTGTCTGGTGCCTGCAAACCAGTGACTCCCCTGACCTCTGCCTGCTCTGAATGGAAGCATATTAACACTCCAGGCTCTCAGCAACATTTAACCAATTTGGTAAATTGTCTGAGGCCACTTTTATAGGGCTTTCTTATTATTCAGAAGGAGGGGAAGTGGAGAGAGAACGATAGAAGGACTTGATGAAGGGGATATGGGCATGAAGACCTTGCACCCATTTACATACATTACCAGAGCTTTGCCTTTCCCAGAGACTGATAGAGGAAACACCTGTTAGCCTCTCACAGTCTCCCCCCTCTGCATTCTCCCTGTTCTTTCATCCCTGCATCACTGTAGCTTTTCGGCCTCGACCCCCTAGAATAACCCTTCAAGCAGGTGTTCTCTGTCAAACAGCCGATTCTCTACACTGAGTGTGAAACCCAGAGAAAGGGAACTGACCAGGAAGCCATGCATGGGAAGGGAAGACATAAAGGCCCGCTGGTGCTGTAGGCCCCTGCAGTAGGACAACACTGAACCCTGCCTTGTCCAGGTGTTTGATACTATCACTTTTTATTTACCACATGTGGACATACAGTTGTTCCTCCAGGCTCAACTCAAAACAAATTGCCAGAGTACAGGGTTTGTAAAAGAGATGTCTGTTCTGTCGGCGGAGGGGTTAAAGTTAATTTGATCAGGCATGTGTACTCTGGGCAAGGAGAGGAGAACATCTGCATTCAGTGGCATGGCCCCATTTGTTGCAATTTTGGGTCTCATTTCCATTTGCAAGAGAGATAACTGCTCACATATGGAAGCAATAGATAGAAGAGGTCAATGCAATTTCTTTCACCAGGGGGACAAGGCAGGGAGAAAAACCCTTATGCAGTAATCTCAGTTGGCATAGGAAGAAACAAAAATCTTGTGTTTGGGAAAAGGAATTCCTTTCAGTGCAGTGATTCCTTGATTCCTTTACCAGCCAACAACAATCCCACAGCCCTTCCAAACCCACTCCAGTCACTCCTATTATCACTGATTGGATCTGGTGACATGATAGAGGCCATCCGGATCCACGCTCTCCCTGGGAGTAACATCTGAAGTGGCATGATAATATATTGGAAAAAGGCACATGAATCGTACTTTAATTTGGCAAGAGTTAGAAAGTGTAAAACTACAGAATTGCTCCAGTACTGTATTACATTGCTGTAATTGGTTGAGTACAGGGACAGCCTGAAGCATGAACAAACTGAGCTCCTACTTAGGACCCTTTAGCCACAAGAGGCCACGTCATTGGTAATTATACAATCATCCACTTTACCGAGGGAGGTAATGTTTATCTACGTTATTCGATTTTAATTGCAATTGATTGTTGTTTTGCATTTTGTGCACTGCATTTTCTGAACAAAAGAAACTGAAGTAGTTAATTTACATATGGTTTTCAGTACACCATGCTTAGAATTCTACTTAGTGTGTATCAATTTTGGTATTGAAGGTCCCATACTGTGAAGATCCATCTATATTATATTTTGAGGTTTATGTAAGCCCTGTGATACAAAATACAAGCTGTGAATATATGAACTTGTCCTGTACAGCAGTCCTGGGAAATTCACATAAGATGGACAGCAGCAAAAACAAGCCATTTTGAATTTTTGTAATTTGTGACATCATAAGTCTTAACCAATCATAGTCAGGCTAAAATGTTTTCATTCCACCCTACATGATCCAGTAGACTTCTAAATTTCCAAATTAAATATTATATTTCACAGCATCACGAATATAAAGCAATCATATTTGGTTCAGCTTTGTTGTTGTTGTAAAGTGCTATATAAATAAAGTTTGATTGATTGATTGATATTCAAGCTGAAATAAGCCACACCCACATGAGCAAGTGGCACTATTCCTGACTTCTTCCAGAATAAAATATTATGGAATGAAAAGTTATAATAAGTTTGTCATTTTGTGTTTACGGTAGCTGTGTGCCAGAATATGATCCCTTCTGGTGACTTGCAGTGTAATCAGTCAGAATGTTTTTCTGATGAAAAGTGGGTGAAGTTATAAAGAAGTTCTAGGAAAAGCGAGGAGACATCAACCCATCACATTTCTTGCTCTCGACACCCATACAGAAATATTTAATGCAGGTACATGTAGTACAGATATAAATTTGAGTGCCATGGTATGGCACCTTTAAGTCACAATTAACATTCTGATTACTTTTGTGAGTTTCCTACATTATAACATTTGAAGAACATGAATGGCTGAGATTGACCTGGGCAATAGACTTAGAGTTAATAAACCTGGCAATAAATGGCTTAAAACACAGGGTTTTGTTCCTTCATACAAAATTATGAGGCAGCAATATGTTAAATGTTATGCAAATACCAAGTCTCAGCAAAAACCAATGAATAATTGCATGGAAAACACTGTTTTGTAAGAAAAAATGGAAAATTAGTGGTGAAGAAAGGAGGCTTTTAAACTTTACTTTTTGTTCGTTGGACATACAGTATGAAGGAAATCTGTGATCATAGGTACTGTTATATATTCCCTGATCCTGCATGGTTGATGAGGTGTTTTTTTTTCTGTAAGCAGGGCATTGTCTCAAGAAATGTGTGCCTACCCAAAACTAAAAATGCTGTAGTATAGTATCTGGCAGGCCTGTAACACTGCCACAGAACTACACAAAAAAACAGTGAAGATGACATGGAGCTTGTGCATAAATCTTGTACGATGCAAACCAACATAAACTTACAGTGCTGGTGGTGGTAGTAGAGGGGCAGAAAAATTTGCTGTAAAAGTCATAACAAGCTCAGTAGCTTGTGTAATCCACTGTTGTTGCTGTTCTTGGTTGGGTTAGCGTATGTGGGTTAAGTGATAAATTTGGTTATGATGTTGTTAATTAGGAAAATATGTATATGGGTTGTCATCACGGAAATGCAAAGGTACTGTTTTGAAATTTGTTCACTCTGGGATGCGGTTAGCATTTTTGGGTTTCTAAAATGGTGGTTCTGCTTGCATGAAATGTCCAAAACAGTTGTGGATACTCCTAAACTTATCTCAATACGGACAGACTCTAATTCTTTTTTGACAAGACAAATGTAAAATTGTCTCTTTAACTATTCAACCTGAAAAGCAAATAAATATTGGAGTGAGGCATTCCAAAATGTTTTCAATGTTTTTAATCACCTCTCACACCATCTTGTGCACGGAAAAACCCTGGAACACGGGCTATATTTGGGACCCTGAAGCAGTGGTGGCCCTAAATGACATTTTAATTGGGTATCCTATGCACCAGAGACTGGACTTGCTTTCAGGTTTTAAAATTTCCTGATCATCATGTGCAGTTGTACTTGAGAGGAGAGGGTATATGAATACCATTCAGTGAGAGGAAACATCAGTAGGGCCAGTGATCTGGTTTAAAATCCAAGTTGAATTTGACACACAGTGTAACCACAACATAATAAAATATCCCTGAACATAAAAACTTCTTGTTATGTTCTGTTATTCACCCCCCCCCCCCCCAAAAACCCCGATAAATTAATTCTGGGCACAAACTCCAGACATCATTATGTTTCAGACGATAACGTCACATGTCACAAAATAATCAAAACAAGGGGTAGTCTAATCTCCATATACTATCTATGGGTGATTCTAATCTACTCTTTCATACAAGTCAGGGTCAACTCAATATACTCAATCCACGCTGCTCTGAAAATCCCCTAATAAGACAAGTTAAACCCCAAGCTTACAACTGGTATAAAGTCACCAGAGAGTAATTACGCTTTAGCTTGATAGTTAGTAAAGGACCAGAGGAATGTCTTTTTCCCCATTGAACCAGGACTTTGGAGACTAATCTAATTGAATGTCTTTTTTTCTGTGTGATTATTTATGATTAGAAAGTGTTAGTGGAATATCTAGAGGAGATATCTGGAAATGAGAACTGTTTGATGCACATCAGTGTCGTGCTGTTCTCCCTGATTAATTATGTCCGGAATGTCTAATGGCTGCATCTGCATGGGGGGTGGGGGGGCAAAGACAAAAGCCCCCAAACTTTTTAAGATGTCTTTGAACTCAAATGGTTTTAGAGAACTGAATATTTCTTTGGTGTAAATTCAGAGCTTTATGTTGGGTTCAGACAAAGCAATTTATGTCAAAGAATGAATCAGACAGAAAGAAAGACAGGGAAAACACAATTTTTGGTAAGAGCCCTGTTTTTTATCAGTGATGCACTGAATACAGTTGGAATCTCTCTCCTCACATCTGCTTTGGGTGTGCAGGGTTTTTGTACCCCTTCATGTGACTGAGCCTCCTTACCTCTGCCCCCTGAAGCCCTCATTTCCTGTATGGGGCTTGTGGAATTGGATAAAGGACATGGCCAGGGGCCTCTCAGGGCTTGGATTAGGGCCTGCTAGAGCACAGAGACCCGGTCTGGACACATCTCCATCCATCAAAAATCAAACTGACTAAAGGGCTCCTGCAGGTGCTTTTTATTTCTCTTCAGTGATACAAAGAAAATGGTTTCACTTGTGTGAATATTTCTGACACAAAACATGGAACAATGGTAGTACTCCACAGCGATCCAGTTGTGTGCCGTGTTAGGTCGGATCTCAGGTTAGGTGTGTGCCAACAGAGCCAACAGAGACGACTGTGTGTAGAGGCCGGGTTCATTAAGAGGACCCATGTGTGTTTAACAGATACCAAGAGCTCCTTTTCCTCCAATAACAACTCATTAATGAAGGTTTGTGTGTGTAAAGGAATTAGAGTGGCTGTAGTCATGAATCATGAGACACATCAGTCTTGTGTTATTGATCAGATCCCAAACACAAAATTGACAGAGACAAACACAGCAGCAGTCTGAGAAGCACCAAGAACAATGGCCGTTTGTGTATCTCAATTAATCTGAATGCTTGGTTGGCTGGTAACTAAATTATTCTGTTCATCTAAGGCATGTAGTAATACCTTTTCAATTAACTTATTAATGCTAATATGTTGATGTGATTTTATATAGTTTTCTTCATTTAATGTACATAAAGAGGTCACCTTTCCTATCACTGCCAGCCCATCATTTTTTCAAAACATACCACATGTTCAAATGTCTCACTTCCAAAATTCTAGTCAGCTCAAAAATTAAACTTCCACCAGCCTAACATTTGCTTGAAAAGAAATGTATCACGGTTTGAAATACTGCAATCTTTATTCTGGTTTAATCAAAATAATACATAACTAGTATCTACATAAGGTAATGCAGCAGCTGCAGGGAAATCTCAGTTTGTTAGTGTGTTCAGGGATATAAAATCCTATTTACATTTGGTCATGATCTCATGGTCACATACTAATGCTCAGAGCACGTGGTATCATCAGTTTGTGAATTGCAAAACAGCATGTTGACAAGTCTGCACCTTGCTAGTCAATGGAGGATGGGGTGACCATGAAGACACACCAGACACACAGACTATCACACTAAAAATGGACCAGACCAGGATTCAAGTCCTGTGTAAAAACAATGTATCTTTGTGCATGTTGTGTCTAAGCCCTCACCCTCATCCTGAGCGCACTCCTGTAACCTTAAGAAAGAAGTTTTTACACCAAAAGCCCTCAGGAAATGTCTACAATGGTAAACTGTTATCATGTTCATTGTCTAAGGGTCTGATAGACTTTTCCTGTTCATAATAATCTAATGCACTCAGGGTGTCTGTGCATCAGTGTCCGTTTGTATGCTTATTTGAAGTTGAGCTGGTTGCTAATAGCTAACTCCATTTCTAAACTAATAACCTTCCAGTTACCTTGATCAACCTGTGCGTTCACATGCTCACTGGTGAGTTCTTCAGTGCCTCTCTTCAGCTCTTCTACAGCAGCCGCAGTGTGCAGTACTCGCTAATGTTATCTTAAAAATGGCGTTTGTGTTGGGACACAGTCATTAGTTGATGCTGGCAGCATCAACTAATGACTAAGCTAATGGTTGCATTATTTAGCCCACATTTCCATATTTTGTGTCTTTCTATCCACTTCTGCAATGAAAATATTGACAGGTTATTGTTCATTCTGACTCAAGGATGAACCATGAAGATCATTTTGACATAGAATCAGAGGTCAAGGGTGCTGTAACTTCATTTCTGTCCATTCATAATCTTTACCCTTCAGGGATTTTTTTTCCCAATTTGAACAAACTGCATAAACAAATTTGTATACTCTGCAGATGTCAGCACAGAAAGATAGTGGGTGAGTCTGATTCCAAGCATAGTTCTTGTTTTTCAAATTTTGTTTGTTTTCACAGTATTTTTTTAAAACCACTGGACGGAAGCACATCTGTTGATGCACATGAGACCAAGCAGAAATATCTCTCTTTGCTGTTTTTTTATAGTGCATTGCAATAGAATGTTATGTACCCTGTGATATTGTATGCTAATACTTACATGAGCGATGGCATGCTTTAAATTCCTTAGCCATGTTTTAAGCAGACTGAATGACATGCAGCAAATAGCGTGTTACATCATTACAACCATAGGAGACTTGAGACTTGATGTGGACTCTCATTCAACTTGGGACTTGCAAAAGAGACTTGTGAACATGAAATTCTGTCCTAAATAGCATAACTGCAACCTGAGGACATGAGTCCACTTGTTTGATTTCATCATCAGTGTTTTGTTCTTAGATCCCATGTCATACTTGCAGTGGGCACAATAATGCACCCAGTGTCACATTTTAACAAAGAACAAACTGATTTAAAATTGGTAGATGAGGGTGGCGAGTATCAAATGGATACATTCACTGATGAAAAGAAACATCAGAGTGAGGGAGGAGAAAGAGAAGGAGATGGGAGTAATCACTTATTACTGCTGTGATTTATGGCTTGTTTTCAGGTTAAACATGTTATGTGCACAATGACAACACCACAGTTTATTGCAAAATACCTGCCTGCTTACAATAAAGAAGTGTTCCATTTTTCCCTCTTCAAAGGATGTGGCTTGCTGCCGGGAAGGAAATACAATTATACGACAATAATAACATTCAAAATGTAAAAAAGGAAGACAAATGTGGGTTTTGAGGTGGTGTGGGGTGGGGAGTGTTTAATGGCCACTCAGCTTGGTCTTCCTGTTTGTGAGATTTACATTTTGTGCCCAGTCAATTCCAGAGCTTTCTGCCAAACCTTGGCACAGCTTCCTGTGTGTTATTACCTATCAAAAGGTTCATAGTTTTTATGAAGTTCTTTACAGAGAATTGGACAAAGGGAAAAACTAGTTTAACGGCTTGCTAAGTCAAAGCACGGTCCTGCAAGATTCCAGTACTTCTCCGAGAATGTCTGGAAATAGGAAACATATGTGCTTTGATGGCATCGATCCTTTTTATTATTAGTTTGTTTTGAATTAGGCTTGTGATTGCAGGATTCTGGGAGGCTTTCACTCTCCATTAAAATGTTTGATTTGACACAATACATTACATTTTGGACACCCTAAACAACTAGCTATTATTATTAATGGACATATTGAGCTTGGTTGATATTAAATTGCTCCTGATGAGGGAATTCTTCTTTTCGGTAGCTTTACAGGTAATTACTGATCACCAGCAGAGTGCTCAGTCCCAGGCAGTGCTGGCTAGAGTGAATGGTAACAGTATTCATCAAGTATTGTTACTTTGTAATTATAATGACTTCAGTAGAAGTAGTCATAAAAGCAAGTAAAAAGTGTCTCATAAGAAAACTACTTGAGTACTGATAAGAAGGAATACAATGTAACATGCTGCCTTCAAACAGGCATTTTTGTTTATTTCCTCAAATAGTGAGATATTTTTATTGATTTTGTTGCTCATTTCTTTCATTTTTTTAACTTAATTATTTTGTTTTTACTAGTGTCGCTTGATTTGTTCATTTTTACTAACTTTGTAGCTTTTTTCATTTGTTGTTGAATTTTTGACCATTTTTGCTCATATTGTTGATTATTTTCTTGACTTTTCTTGTTCAATTTCTTTATTATATTGTTCATATGTGAATTTTCTTCTGGGATCAATAAAGTATCTGTCAGTAAAGTGTCTGTCTGTCTGTCTGATTTACTTGACTATTTTCTTCCTATTTGTATTTGTTGTTTATTTTGTTTATTTGTACATGTAATTTACACTTGACTGCTTTTTTCAGTTTCATCTATTTTCCTGATTGCTTTGTTTATTTTTTTGCTCATTTTGTTAATTTTTTCCTGATTTTGTTGCATTTTGTGATTTAAAAATAATATTTTTTCTCATTTTGTTAATCACTTTGATAATCTGCTTGATTATTTTGTTCATTTTTTGTAATTCAATTGACTATTTGGTTATTTTTCTCATTGAGGTGTGAAGGTGAAATGTAACTGAGTAGAAGTACTTTTTTTTTTACCACAAATGTAACTAAGAGTAAAAGTATGCTGCAAAACAACCACTCTTAGAAGTACGTTTTATAGGAAAAACTACTTAAGTACATGTAGAGGAGTAAATGTACTTGAGTACTATCCAACTCTGGTCCCAGTCAAGCATATGAGCTCACAAATATTGTACACTAATACCTAAACCTGTTCCGTATTAGACCACCTGTCCTGTTTGTCTGAAAGACCATCCAGTATCATGAAGTGCTTTAACGTGGACACTTGTTTTACCATTTTTGAGCAGGACTGAGGAATTTCAAACTGAACTCAGGTGTTACATCTAAATTTGTGCCGGCACACTCGAATTGTTTGAGTCAGAAATTAATCAGACGTAACATTCAAACACTAAAACTAGTTTTTCTGTGAAAGAATGCAAATATATACAGTATAAAGATGGTACCTCTTTGTAATCTTTAACATTTTGATTAGTAACTACAGTATTTAATTAAACACATTTTTCTCGGCAATTAGATTATATTTAGTATTTGAAATTAATGTGCATAAAACCGTTACATATGATTAGTTATTTCCCCACACTGGATAAACTGACCTTTTCCATTATTTGCAAAAGTGGTCACCTTTTGAACATTTTAACTGTGCTCAAGTGCAAGGGACTGTTAAGAGATTACTTTTGTGTGATCTGAGTACATGTTGCTACCTCCAGTGGCCATGTCAAGTGCGGATACTTGATGAAGCACTATTCTTTGTTCAATAGCAGGTAGCGATTCAAAGTGGCAGCATGGTCACAAGCAATAAGCCAATTGTGATTGGGCCTCCTCAAGTTGGATTTATTTTAATACACTAATCCTGTAATGGTGAAGCTCTGTCTCCCTGGCTGTGGGGAGGTCTTACTCAGAGATTGACAGCACCAAAGTATGGCCAGCCCTCTGCTGCACCAGAAAACTCACAGAGTCACTAAGCGGTATTTGACTCCCTAAGCTCCTACAGGACTAAGGTTAGGGGCTGACGGAGGTGCAAGGATAGAGGAAGAATGCAGGGCTTAGGCTCTTTGTGCTGCTGGTCGAGGTGGTGTGGTTGCCAAAGGAGGGAATATTGGTGTTGTAGGAATCTAACAGACGAAACGTTCACCCAAAAAGTGAATCACCTCGGCTAATGGGGAAATTATTTATGAACTATTTGCAGTGCACCTGAAAATACCTCCAGTAAAATTATGTTTGGCAACCTGAACTGCTTTGAAGTCAATGGAGTGGCAATAAAAATTAGGCCTTCATTAGAGAGCTGGGCCTTTCAAACTGAATTGGCCCAGTCTCGGTGGGTCAGGGGCATTTAGGCAGCACTCTGCTTCCTTTAACTCTGGCAGCCACACACACATGGAAGCAATTTGCCTGATTCTCTGCTGTTTTTATGATTTTCCCCTTTAATTTTTTTTTCTCACCGCACTGCACTCCTTTTATGTTGCATTTAGGAAATTAACACTAACCGACAAATTACTTTGTAAATAAAAAAGTAGAGCTTTAGAATGTTGAAACCAGGAGTAGCCCAAGGGCCAGTATTCTCCCAGCAACAAAGAAATCCTTGATAACTGTTTAGATATGTCATCCCGAAGCCTGACTTTATTTTATCAAGTGTATATAATTTTTCAATTGAAATAAAAGTAAGGCATTCATCTCTCTTGCGTGCATTACTTGTTCTGCGTGTCCACTCAGAAAAATGGCACACTTAAAAAAAAAAAATCAGGGGATATGGGGGTCATTTACAAATTGCTTTATGCTTTGCTGAAGCACAAATCTCATTCACAAAAACATAAAGGCAGGCAACTTAAGTGAAACCATGTAATCTTCAGAAAACCAGATGCACCAAAGTCCAGGGGATTGTAATCTTCAGAGATGTAAGCTAATTACCTAATCACTTACATTTGTAAATCTTATTATTGTAAAAGAAATTGCTGTAGTGATTAAATTACTGATATTTATCTCCTAATAGCGCTGATTACGAGGTGATGCTAATCTGTCATTCAGAAAGGCTGATATTAACGGCATCAATCTAACAAAACAATAAACACTTAATATGAAAGACATGTTTTGTGCACTTTGGGACCAGATGGCCTGTTTTACTCAGGAATGTGCAATATTCTGGCCTGCTTGGCTACACCGCTAATGATGGGAACCACAAACTGTTGACTTATTTAATTGAGTTGTTTTGCCCCATTAACCTGTTGTCGGACACTGCAGACATGTGAGTGGAGAAGGAGAATATTTGGATTTAAAGTAAAACGGAAAAGGTGTTGAATTTGTCTTCTGTGTTTATCTATAATTGCAATAAATCATAGAGAACCAGACACAGTTACAACAAAGACAAGATTATGAAAACAAAATCTGTGAAGAAAATTAGAAAAAAAATTAAACAAAATAATCTGCAAAATGAACAAAACTGGGAAAAGTAATCAAGAAAATTAGCTAAAATGAATAAATCAACTAACAAATTAGACTAGACCCCAAGTTTGGGAAAGACGAGAGTAGCGTAAAGAATTCGCGTCCACATTTCCCAGCCTGAGCCTCTGTTGCACTTGTTTCCCTTTTGTAGGCGTTTTAAATGTTCTCCTCTTGTGTTTCAGGTCAAAGGAGCTTGTGGTTACTTACTTCTTCTGTGGTGAGGAGATTCCTTATCGCAGCATGATGAAAACCCACTGCCTCACCCTAGGACACTTCAAGGAACAACTCAGCAAGAAAGGCAACTACCGGTAAATATGCTTTTCTGATAATCAGACATTTTGACATCTGTTGGGTTTGAGTTGTACATTTGTCACTGTATTCCAGTGCACTCATCTGCTGAGTGGGGAGTGTGAATACCAAAGCTTAATAGTTGAAAAGAAACTGGGGCTGATCCACTCTATTCAGAGCTTAGTGAGAGAGAGGGAGGGGGTTCTGGAGTGGATTTCTTTTCTCACATCTGGTACTGATTTTCATGCTTAGGCAGCCTTAATAAACATGGCTTTGAAGCCTTGGCCATTTTATTTTGTGCACATAGGCTATTGCTAGGCCTTTGGATTCCTCCTCCACGCTATTGCATCAGGTATTAAAATCAAATGCCGCAAGCACTTTCTACAGTTAATGACTGATTGGAGTTGACGTAAAAAAAAACTCAATCGCATGATGAGGGGAATTTCCTAAACAATGCAGGGTACTTGAAATATAGATGCTGATCATTTTAAATATTAAATCCAGAAGCCCTTGGCTTGCTTTGGTCATGCGTAGGTTGTATCCGGTGGAAAAGACCTTAAAAAGCTTGCATGCCCGTGACATCAACATGATCGCATCTGTGTTGGGGGGGGGGGGCTGCAAACAAGTCATCACACCATTGCACTGCTATCCCGTAACTCTTGAGCGAGTGCATGGGGAAGGAGGGGGAGGTGGGGATAAAGCGTCTGGCTTCAATGGCAGCAGAATGTGGGGAGTTGGTTAATTTGGATATGGCAGTGTTACAGTGGAGAACAGTATGCTGCAGCTCTGCCAGACGATATTGGTGCCAGATGTTGCAAAGAGAGAAAAATCCTGCCACATAAAACATGTTCCAATGGAAAGATCCTTCTCTCGCTCTTCCTCTGTCTCACTTTCTGAGAGAAAGGGATGACTTTCAGCCATTTGTGATACAAATTGAAATATTTTTAAAATGTGACATTTTTTATTTGATTTAGACTAATGATATCTACATCATGCCCAGAGTTTAGAAAAAAGTGTTTTCTGAAAAACAAAGCCATCACTCCAGTAGCACATACCTGCACACTTGAGATTTAACTCATGCAGCTTTGGCACTGCAGCCTCCCTCTCAGTCATTTGTGTGTAATTACAATCGACATGGAAAAAACTATATGTACATGCTTTTGTTCAAATCCCCCTTTAATGTGTGTTTGAATCACTCTAAAATGGAGTGATTTCTCATAAAACGCTGGCCTTTTTTCCTTGCTTTTTTGGTATTCTGAACACATGCACACATGGGCAAAAATGAGGCATTTTTCCATTACAAAGCTTATCATTAAATCCCCTCCTGCTGATCTTTTGCTGGGTTTAAAGTACAGAGGAGAAATCATTAGGAGCTCCGGGAGACTTCAGTCATCGGGACCAAACTAACCCTAGGAGTTATCTCCACTTGAGAAAAGAAGAAGGGTGGGCTAGCTAGGTGACCCCTGACCCTCCAGGAGACTGTCCGAGCAGTCGCGACTTGCCGACTTCCCCTTCTCTTTGCTGGGGTAAAAGCCCCTCAGGCTCAGGCAAACATCCAACCTATCACACCCACTCAGAGAAAAGGGCTTGCCCCTGCTTCACGTAGAGCTGGGCAATACGGCCAAAAATGTTTTCATCAAATAACATTGATATTTATCAATAATCATCATCGAGATACATGTCAAGTCCTCATTTGTTCAGGTGATTTTATTCAAGCAGATTTTGGTACTCGGAAGAAAGTTGAATTAACCAGACAGATGTTTTAATTCATTAGTAAAAGACAAAGAAAGACCAAAATATGTAAAAGATGAAATGCAATATAAACGACACAAGATAAAAACTTGATGATGCAAAAAAATGTAAATGACACAAAACACTGGAGAAGATGAAAGCATTTTAAAATGCAAGACAAAATATGGATAAAAATAAAAACAAAAGGCAAAATGATATGAAAGAGGCCAAAAGTATTTGCTGCCTTTCACAACATGCAATTAAAATAAATGAAATGAACAAATTCTGGATTTTTATCATTTTAGAGACAAAAGGAAAAATATTAATCACATTGAATCATCATCATTAAATATCAGAATGTATGTGTAAGTCTCGGTAGCGATAATAATCAATGTGTTGCTCAGCTCCGGTTTCTTTCCTTCCTGCTCCCATCTTTTCCTCTGTTCTCCACTGGCAATTGTGTGTGTGTGGGGGTGTGTGTGCGTGTGTGTGTGTGTGTAAACAAGTGTGTTTTGAGTATGTGTGTTTATGTGCAAAGAGTGGAGGGTGCCTTTGCAGTCATAGGCAGACTCTCAGGCACCTGAAATGTCAGCCTGTGTGACAGAAAGGCCCTTCACTTGACAGCCAGCCCGAGACACAGGAACAGGAGGAGATGCAGGGGCTGGAGGGACTGCTGTAGAAAAGGAGAGGTGGGGGGTTAAGACAACCTCTAATTAACCCTTCAACTTTAATAAGACCTTGCAGAACAGAGAGGTATCTGTAGAATGGCTTGTAGTCGAGATGAACAAGTGGATGCGGAGAATGGCACACATGGATGAACATACACACATACACACACAGGCTGTTTCGAGCAGCGTGAATTATCACAGGGAGTGTTTAAACGGAGGGTTCAGCTCTGTTTGTGCAGCGGTGCGATGTGGAGTCAGGCTCTGCCTTTGAAGTGTGCAGCGATGGCATTGAAGGCTATGACTAAGTTGTTTTGAGCAGGATCCATTTCTGGCTTTGTGTGTGTGTGTGTTCGAAAAGGAGTTTGAGCACAAGTGTGTTTATGGAAGTAGTTGTGTAGGTGCCTCAAATCAACTGAAAACAAGTTGAGTGGTCTCAGACACTTTTAGGTGTAGGCAATAGCAGCAAAAGTGTTATGTTTTATTTTTTTTAGTCAGTATTGATAATTATCACGATAATGTCAAATAATTGTTTGCTGCATTTTAAAGGATCACTTTTGGTCCTGAGTAAAAGTTATTTGTGGTTAAATATAATTTATAAAACACGCAATAGAAAAAATGACAAAAACCCCAAATGTACATGTAAAGAGCCACAAATGACCAATGACAACAATGTATAAACAGAAATAAGACACAAAATAATGTAGATAACATGAGAGATGCAAAAAGACCAGAATGGCACAAAATATGCAAAAAACGACACAAGGATGCAAAAAGATGACCATATACACACAGAAGACAAAAATTATATTATTAAAAAAAAAACTTTGAAAAGGTGAAAATCTTGTAAAAGTCTCAAAGGCAGGGGAAAAAAAAACTTGTGTTGCCGATGTGATTTTTTTTTTTTTATGTTGCTGTTGAAATCATGTTAGTTTTCACAATATTAAAACAGCATGAGTTGAGTTGACTTTATTCAGCTCCGTATGTAAAACACAGACATACTGTACGTGTAAGAGGATCTGGAATCGCCTGCCAAAGTGTTACCACTTATTTCCAGTCTGGTCCCTGAGGAAGGCAACATGTCGGCCAGCAGGATGATGATAATAGTGATTTGTGTAACAAGGGCAAGACTTTTTCTAATCACTCCTGTTTTTCCATCTCAGGTACTACTTCAAGAAGGCCAGCGATGAGTTTGAGTGTGGTGCTGTGTTTGAAGAGGTGTGGGAGGATGCCAGTGTGTTGCCCATGTATGAGGGCAAGGTCCTGGGCAAAGTGGAAAGGATGGACTAATGTCACCAACCACCCAACCGATGCCCTTTTCCTGCCCGAACACCGAAAGCTTCAAAACATGAGCAAGAGACTCTGTGTAATTAACAAAAGAACACTCTGGACTTCTTTTTTATTTCTTAATATTAAGCTAAACAGAGTTAATATATCCAGCACAAGAGAAGTGATTGAAGGAGACGAGCCAATGAAGTATGCCGAATCCAGAGGAGGTGCCACCCCCTCCCTGACTTTCTCAACCAATCAGCCTTAGAAACAAAGGAGAAATGACACAAGAGACTTGAAAAGACCCATATAAGGATGATGATGATGATGATTGGAGGCAACATTCGGGAGGAAGACCCTGCTTCTTCTCGAATATAACCACTGAAGGCTGTTTTGTTATGATGTGACAGACTAAATAAAGGTGCGTTCACATGACACACCTGAAGGCGCAGCAGAAGACCCGGCGTCACCAACCTGCTCTTAATGTTACACTCCAACATCAATACAAAAACATCAGTACGTGTGCATATACATACATGCATATATGTATATATACATGTATTATATATATAGATGCTTTTTCTCATAAGTTGAAAGTTTTTATTAAGTATTTATTGACCCCCTACCCCCCTTCTTAATTCTTCTTAAACCTGTGTCCCTCATCTCCCCATTTCCAGCCAATGGGCAAGCTGCTTTGAATGTTGGGAGAATACTGTGGTGATATTTTTTTGTTTGGTTTTACTTTACAGTAAGAATATGAAACTAGCCTAGCACCTTCCATAGCCTTGTCGCCCAGTCTGGCCCAAACTTAACAATATTGGTAGTGGTCTTGTCTGAGGCACACCCCCCCCGGTTCCTGAGAGACTTGGAGGTGGCTTGACCTCCCACCTCGACCCATGGCCCTCAGAAAAGGGAGGGGCTATGG
>JAQQAE010003771.1:0-19697 GCA_029823295.1 Pseudamia nigra | reverse complement strand
CTGCTTTAGTGAGTGGCTGGAAAGAAAACCTGCAGTGTCTCGGCCCTTTGTGGCAATGATTGGACACCCCTGCTCTATGGAGTAATATTTTTGGTTATTTGAAGAACAATTTGTGTTCCTCCACATGGAACGGACGCAGACAGGAAATTAGGTAACACAACTGAAAACGTGGAGGAGAGTCAATGTGCAGGATAATAACTGGAGGACAGAGACAAAATGACACACACTGGATCCAACTGGATTCAATGTGTGTCACGGACAAAACTTTAGGCCACGACAGTAACAACAAAAAGCCATTACTGTGATCACGTCATGATCACTATGAAAATGAGTGGACAACCGTGACCAAAAAAAGATAGAAAATGAGGTAAAAATTAACCAAATACAGTAGTAAAAAAAAAGAACAAAATAATTCTCGAAATGAACAGGAATAAATACAAAAGTAACTAAAATAATGCGGTCTATGAACAAAACAAGTGACAAAATTAACAAAGTACGTCAGTTCTCTGTAGCCTAAACAAAGTAAAATTCTTATTTGTTCCTCGCGCCATTGGCTTCTGTCATGTAACAAGCACAAATGAACAAAATATGCCATAAAATGAGCAAACATGATAAAATAATCAAGTAACTTAACAATAACAAACAATAAGTCAAGAACCTGAGCAAAAAAAAAAAAAATCAACAAAATAAGCAATAAAATAAGCAATAAAATGATCACAATAATTAAGTAAGTTAAGAAAAATGAACACGTTAAGCAAAAACATGAGTAGAGTGGAACAAATTAAGCAACACCAGTTAAAAAACACACAATCATGTAAAAATGACCAAAATGTGACCAAAATACGCAACAAAATTTAACAAAAATCAACAAAATAAGCAACAAAATGATTTAAAAAACTGATCAAAATAATCAAGAGAATAACCCAAAATGATGAAGGTACAGTGAACCCTCATTTATCGTGGGGGTTACGCCCGTGATAGGCGAAATCCGTGAAGTAGATTCAGTAGTACGTTTGTTTGAAAAACAAAACAAAAAAAAACAAGTGCTTTCCTGAAAAAAAAATACGAAACAACAAATTTAATTGTAACAATCGACCTACGAAGCTGGACACACAAGAAACCACCAACAGTGACCGCGTAGTAAAGCAAAGTAAAAAACGAGTAAAACAAGCAGGAAATGAATAAACTCAACAAAGCAGTCAAGAAAATTTTAAAATGAATATAAAATGAACAAAGAAAATAAAGAAAATAATCAAGTAAACTAACAAGCCTGAATGATATAATGAAGAAACTGTACAAAAAGTCAACAAAATGAGTAACAATAAAAGAAAAAATAATCAAAATGATCAAAAAAAGTTAACAAAAATGAGCAACAGAGAAAAAAATTAACAAAATACCTGTTTGAAGGCAGTCATCCTGACAGATCCCCCACTGCCCTATTTATCTACACCTTTTAGGACATTTATGGCAATATTTAACCAAATATAAGTCTGAATTTTGACAAATGATCTTTTACTGACTTAGTGTTTCAGTGCAATATCTACTGTTTTTTTTTTTTTTTTACTGTAAATTAATCTACATGTAACATTCTTTTGTATTTTGATCCTTAATGTGAAGACAAATTTATTTTTGTCAATTGTGATTCAATGCTGCAGAAGCCAGTGCACTACATCAACGAGGTGACCAAGAGATAGCCCAAAAGTGAACAAAATAATCCACAAAATGAGCAAAAAATCCATAAAATGAACAAGAATGTTAAATAAATAAAGAGAAACGGGTCAAAAATATGACACAAAATGAGTAAAATATCCACAAAATGAAAGAAATTATTAAAAGTAACCCAGAAATTGAATGAAAATGAACTAACTAACTAATAAAGTAAATAAAAATGAACAATATAATAAAAATAAACAAAAAAATATTTTAGATGACCCAACTTAAGCAAAATAGCCCACACAATTATCAAGAAAATGAACAGAAAATATTATAAACAAAAAAAAAATCAACACGGGACATAGTTATAGATTAAAAGCTTTAGAAATGTAGACTTTAGCATAGAACAGCTTGTCTCCATTTGACAAAAAATAAATGAAAACATAGAAAATGAAATTAGATTAAGCGTGTGTGTGTGTGAATTTAACACTTTAATGACTTTTATGGCCTTAATGTCTATAAATTCAATTCAAGACCTGCTAAGGTTGTTAAAGAACCTGGAAAACAATGTTAGTTTGGTACCGGTACCTGTCGACAGGGGAGACGGGGGTCTCTCTGGGCTGAGAGGGTCCGCTGTGAGAGTCGACCAGAGTCGCCAACACCAGGGCCGCCTCCAGCACCACGTCCTGGGCCGAGAAGCACACAGGCCTGCGACAACAGTAACAACACACTTTACCCATAACAAGGGTGTGTTGATGCAGCAGGAGCGATTAAAGGAGAAAGACGATGAATAAACCTGTATTACAGCATTAGCCACCCCACTTTTTGGTCATAAGCATTAAATAAATTAAAATAATGAACAGTATAATAACTAGAATCAACAATTAAAAGTGACGTACGTTCCTGCTGTTCCAAAGTGGGCCGACACGGGCAGGCAGTGTGCGTCTGCGAAGGACAGCAAACCCTGCAAAAAGAGAAGAAAAAACAGGACTCTGATATTTTATGATCTCATACTGACACAGCACAGGTAGGAAATTACCATCTGAGTATTCATGCATGTATTTCATGTTAATTACTGTTTTCCTGTTAAATTTTTTTCTTCACTTTCTTGATTATTCTGTTAATTTATTCATTTCTGTGATTATTTTTCCCATACTTTTATCTCTATTATTGCTTATATTGTTCATTTTTTGATCATTCTATAGTTTGTGTCCATTCCATTCATTATTTTCTTCATTTTCTTGGCGATTTAGTTCAGTTTATGTCCATGATTAGTGATTTTGCTCTTTTTTTTACCATTTGCTTGATTTTTCTGTTCATTTTGCTCAGTTTCTTGTCTATTATGTTCACTTTTTGTTCATTCCATTTATTATTCTCAATTTTTTTTCATTTTGTATGTCTAGTCTGCTCTCTTTTGCAATTCAAGTTCATAAAAATGCTACACGTGTATTTAAGTAAAATATGGAAATGTTATATCAGTTTATTATGATGCTTTTCTGATTTTGGGTCCAAAGGAGACACCACATGTACATTCTGGGGTTTGAGCTGAAACGGTTGAGAAACAGCATCTCAATTTGACTGAAATTTCATTTGACATATGGTAACATATTGTGAACTTATGTTCTATTCTCAAATGTATTGGTGTTTTATAACATAGTTTCAATGTGGGCTGATATAAAAACTTTAAAAAACTGCTTATTTTCTGAATTCAGCTGACATTTTTTGTCGTATTAGTGCTCGATCTGGCTCTACTTCTGTAACTGCTGCCACGTTAGCCTTGTTCTGCCATGTTGAAGACATTTTCAACAATTAAGCAAACTGAGGCCGTCCAAACTTAAACCGCGGCCTGTAAAGAGTCCAAAGGAAGAGGAAGCAGCAGGAGCAGGGTGACTGCGTCAGCTAATGAGGATCCTCACAGCAGGACGTCCGAGACACATTCCACAGCATTAGGGACAGGACTCGCGGGCGTTAAAGCGCGTCAAGTCTTATTAACTGGGACTAACAGAGAGACTTCATCCAAATTTCCAGATGGAACAGAGAAAAGAAAGGAAGACAGAAGAAGAGGATTTGTCTTCTTTAAAGTAGTGGTTCTCAATATTTCGGGCTCATGACCCAAAAGAAAAATATGGCATATTCCTGGGATCCAAACTTGTAATACCTTTACTTTTTAATGAACTGACATCTCATAGCATTTTTTATACTCTTAAATATACAAGATAACAAGATGTAAAAGAATAAATAAGAAGCTGTGAAATGTTTTCTGGTATATTCTTTTGGGAAACATCAACTACAAAGCTCTAGTGGATATATAAAAGGTTTATTTTGGGGCTTTTTAGACTTTATTGATAGAGACAGCATAGAGCGGCAGGAAAGATGGGAGGAGAGAGAGTGGAGAGTGACATGCAGTGAGAGACCTGGGACACTTGGATCGGGTCCGGGTCAACCCAAGTGTCAAGGTCGCGATCATTTGATGAGTGAAAGTTGTCTTGAATATCTAACACATATTAAAAGTAGGTGCCTCTCGCTATAGTAGTATTTGGTATATAGTTTTGGGCTATCAAAATTAACGTGTTAATCCAGATTAAACCATTTGCATAATTAATTAGATTAAAAATTTTAACGCAATTAACGTGATTAACGCACAATAACTCATATATCAAGGAAAAAGTGATGAAATCGTATGTTACATTTGATCCATGTCACTGACAACTTCTTTAGTATTTACTGCTTCGAAGTCAATTTAAATGTAAAAGTATAAGTCTTTACACATTTTGAAACAAATTACATTCGTTACTGATGAAAACAATGAACCAAGTGTAAAAAAGCAAAAACATCTCAGCAGAACATTCCAGAGGTTCTGTTAAGTTCTACAAAGCAGGTGTAAGTTTAAATTATAAAAAAAATATACATTTTAACGTAAAATTAGTAATTTTAGTCGAGTGTCTATATCACCTTCTATCATTAGTGTTTTTGCTCCCACAAAATGAAAAACAACGAATATTAATCATGATTAATCGAAATGAACCCAGTGACCCTGTGATTAATCAGATTAAAAATTGTAGTCGTTTAACAGCCCTAGTAATTACCTAATTAACTATCTAATGAGTATGCAAAGTAGGTGGTGGTTGTCATAGTAACTCTTCCCCGTACCCTGACTACCCACGTGCCAAGTTTGGTTAGTTTGGGTCCAAGGACTTTGCAGACATCAAACCAACGTTCAGATGGACACGTACGTACATGTACTGTTCATACTAATCCCCCAACTTCATTCAGGTGGGGATTGTAATGAGCAAATTGGAACCCCAATAAAAGGTTTGAAAAATCATAAACAAACCATTTCAGCTTTGAACAGACAGATTTTATATATTCTATCACAGTGCACCTGATCATTTTAGTCCAGGGTGTCACGAGTCTCCTGGGACATTCTGTCTTTACTTTAACGATGAGAGCGAGGGGAAAGTTCACGGGAAAATAATACGGAAACTTTGAAACACGACCCCATGAAACGCCCACCGCGTCTCACATACACATACTACACAGGAATACACACACATGAATATTCTCATGTGACAGGATAAAAGGAACTCCAGAAATAAACCGGGTACCCTCAGCTCCTTCAGACAGAAGGTTATGTCCGACTCGGCTGCGACCTGAATGTAGTCGAACTCGTGTGGGTGTAAGGACATCTCCGTGTGCATCGTCCTCGTGTGATCTGCAGCACAAGCACAACCCAAGTCAATCGAGTTTCTCTGTCAGCTGTAAATGAGGATTAGGAAACACCAAGTGCTCACGTCAATCTCTAAACATATGCAGCAGCAGCTTCGTAACAAGTGCATTTTGTTCATTTTCTTTATTATTTATTTATTTTGATCATTATTTTGTTATTTTCTTTGATAGTTTTATCATTTTTTAATCAACTTGGTTCATTTTGTGCATTAATTTCTTCATTTTTGTTTGTATTATTGATTATTTTGCAAGTTTTTGTTCATTTTTGTCATTCTTTTGTTGATTTTTCCTCATTTTATTGATTATTCTGTCCAATTACTGTGCATTTTGGTCATTATTTCATTTATTTTGTGTGTATTGTTCTTTTTCTTTATTGTTTTATTCATTTTGTTCATTATTTTATTATTTTCTTAATTATTTTGTTCATCTTTCCTCATTTCCTTGATTATTCTGTTTAGTTTTTGTGCATTTCATTTTTTATTTTGTTCATTTTGTGCATGTTTTGTTCATTTTATTAATTATTTTATTCATTTTGTTGATTATTTTCTTTTGGTTCATTTTATGCCTTATTTTCTTCATTATTTTTTTCACTTCTGTTTATATTCTTAATCTATTTTTCTTACTTTTCTCTTAATATTTAGTCCCTTCATTTTTTTCAGCAATTTGTCTATATTGTCTATATTAAATTAATGTAAATTAACGTTATGAAAATCATAACGTTAATTTACGTTAATTTTTTTGTTAATTTTGTGAATGTTTTGTTCATAAATTTGTTATTTTTTAAATTTTGTTTGCTTTTTATAACTTCGGTTAATTTTGTGCATTATTTTCTTTAATTTTGTTTACATTGTTGATTTTTTTTTTTGGCCATTTTGTTTTATTGATTATTCTCTTAATACCTCTCTTTTTCCTGCATTTTTTTTCATTTTGTGTGCATTTTGTTCACTTTCTAGACTGTATTTTTCTTTTTTTCTTATTTTGTTCATTTTCTGATCATTTTGGTTAATTTTGTGTATTATTTGGGTTAGTTTTATTTGCTTAATTGTTGCTTGTATGCTTGATTATTTTCTTCATTTCCCCTTATTTCCTTGATTATTTTTCATGCATTTTCTTGATTATTTTTTCATTTTGTAATTGTCTTCATTATTTTATTCATTTTTTGATAATTTTGGTGCAGCAATTTCTTCAGTTTTGTTTGAATTCTTGATAGTTTTGAAGTGAATTTTGCCATTTTGCCTTGTCTTAATGTATAAGATGCAGTGTTGATGGTTGTTTTCCAAGTATGATATTACTTAAGGATGCAAATGCTTCTTGTATGACTGCATACCTTTTCCTTCCTCGTAGTAATTTCTCAGCCTCACTCTCTGAGGACTAATTGACAGAGTGATTTCCTCCTGACTCGATGGAAAATGCATCACCATGTCACCCAGAAGCCTAGAGACAGAGAGACAAAGCAGAGCAAATGGAAACTTCGGCAAAGCCTCCATTTAATGATGTGCTTTGGAAAGATGAGGGTGTTTTTAATAACACGTTTAACTGATTTGCAATTGATGATCATGCCAAAAGAGTCGATTAAATTAATTAAACTGAGCAAAAGCTGCACTATATGCGTGATGAGGGATTCACCAGACTGACAGCTGAAAATGTTTGCAACATTCACCTGATGGAAAATGGTTAAATGGAGGATTTTTCTGCAGGCTCAATGAGACGACGTTAGGTTTTATGAACTGCATGTTTTAAAATGCGAACCTGGCCTGAGCCCTCAGCACATTGGGACAAAGGTGAGACCCGAACACCGCCTGCAGAGGTTCACTGTCCTGGAAGTGCAGGTTGTGGGTTTTGATGATACCTAATGCACAAAAAAGGAGACCAGATACTTAGAATACACTGCCACCTAGTGGTACCAATATGTAGTACCACATCTGCAGCATAGGTCAAAACATTTTGAACATGACAGACATTGAGGATATTTATAAAGCCTTAAAATGGATAAGCAGTAAGCAGTGACTCCGTTCTTAATGTTTCCTACCGTGTCTGCAAGAAAACTGGATTTTTACTCGATCGTCACTGATTGAAATCTGACAACGTTCCACGTTACGCTCAATGGAAGTCAAACACCGGAAAAGTGGGAGCACTGACTTTGAAAAAGCAAAG
Source organism: Pseudamia nigra (assembly GCA_029823295.1). Classification (NCBI taxonomy): domain Eukaryota; kingdom Metazoa; phylum Chordata; class Actinopteri; order Kurtiformes; family Apogonidae; genus Pseudamia; species Pseudamia nigra. Next base: position 12,164 of record JAQQAE010003771.1, on the reverse strand, counting down.
AATGAATAAAAATGAGAATACACATCAATACAACATGCCAATCTTGTGCCTTAGTTGCAGGCATGGCACTACTATCATACTATTTAAAAAATGGTTTACTCATATTAATCATGGTCAAAATAACCTGCATTTTTTTTGTTATTTTGAACAGATGTAATCTTATTGAAAGAACAAAGGTATTAAATTTTTAACAACAGGGGGAATAATGCTGACCTCACCTATAATTGCAACTATAATATAATGATGTGTGATTTCTTTTTTCTAAGTAAAATAGAAAGACATTGGTCCCTGGAAGACTTTATAATGTAGAGACAGGTGCAACATATGATGACAAGCTGCAACAAGACAAAAACAAGGAAAAAAACCCAACATAAAACACACAATGAGATAACAATGATACAAAACGACGCAGCAATACAAAAACAACAGATAAAAAATTAGCATCTGAAAAAGGCATAAAATACACAACGGCATAAACATGACATAAAATATAAGATACATAATACAAAAGATAAAATGAGGGTAAGGGACACAACAAGACAAAAACAACATAGAGACTGAATGTAGAAATGACATAAAATACATAACAAAATAAAAAGATAATGTTGTTGCCAGTGTAATATTAATAATAATAATGATAGTAGTAATAATAACACATTTTATTTATAAGACACTTTACAGAGATAAAAACACTATAAAACAATAGATACAAGCTACATACAAACAGTGTGTCGTTGTAGCTAATGTTATCTTTCAGTGTTAAATGATATCCGAAAGTGATCCTAATATCTGCAGTATTATCATAAATGAACATTTCTGATGAACTGCACCTTCATGACGAGTTTGCATTTGATGGATTCGCCGCCAAAGTTGTAGCGCTGGAAAAACAGCGGTGAAAAGAGGAAGCAGGCGTACGCAGAATGAGCAGAGTTCACAGACCTCAGGACCAGCTTCCAGATACACAGAGAAACAGGTTGAACTCATTTAACAAACTAACATGGTTATTCAGTAGTTAAGTGGTGACATGTGGTGAATATGGGGACAGGACACATGAATTTCACTGGAGAGACTGAAACATGTTGTACACAGTGCATCCTGAAAGTATTCACAGCGCTTCACTTTTTCCTCAATTTTTTTATGTTACAGTCTTATTCCAAAATGGATTAAATTCATTTTTTTCCCCTCAAAATTCTACACACAACACCCCAAAATGACAATGTGAAAAAGTGTTTTTTGAAATTGTTGCAAATTTGTTAAAAAATAAAAAACCTGAGAAATCACATGGATGTAAATATTCATAGCCTTTTCAGTGAAGCTCAACATTGAGCTCAGGTGCATCTGTTTCCACTGATCATCCTTGAGATGTTTCAGCAGCTTCATTGGATTCACATGTGGTAAATTCAGTTGATTGGACATGATTTGTAAACACACACGTGTCTATATCAGGTCCCAGGGTTGACAGTGCATGTCAAAGCACAAACCAAGCATGAAGACAAAGGAATTGTCTTGAGGCACAAGGCTGGGGAAGGTTACAGGAAAAATTTCTGCTGCGTTGCAGGTTCCAATGAGCACAGTGGCCGCCATCATCTGTAAGTGGAAGAAGTTTGGAACCACCAGGGCTCTTCTTAGAGCTGGCCGGCCATCTAAGCTGAGTGATCGGGGGAGAAGGGCCTTAGTCAGGGAGGCGACCAATAACCTGATGGTCCCTCTGTCAGAGCTCCAGCATTTCTCTGTGGAGAGAGGAGAACCTTCCAGAAGGATAACCATCTCTGCAGCAATCCACCAACCAGGCCTGTATGGTAGAGTGGCCAGACGGAAGCCACTCCTTAGTAAAAGGCACATGGCAGCCCTCCTGGAGTTTGCCAAAAGGCACCTGAAGGACTCTCAGACCATGAGAAACTTTCACATGAATTCTCCGGTCTGAGACAAATATTGAACTTTTTGGAGTGAATGCCAGGTGTTACATTTGGACAAAACCAGGCACCGTTCATCACCAGGCCAATACCATCCCTACAGTGAAGCATGGTGGTGGCAGCATCATGCTGTGGGGATGTTTTTCAGCAGCAGGAACTGGAAGATGAGTCAGGATAGAGGGAAAGATGAATGCAGCAACGTACAGAGACATCCTGGATGAAAACCTGCTCCAGAGTCTCTTGACCTCACACTGGGGTGAGGGTTCATCTTTCAGCAGGACAATGACCCTAAGCACAGCCAAGATATCGAAGGAGTGGCACGGTTTTTTTTTATTTTTAATAAATTTGCAACAATTTCAAAAAAGCTTTCACATTGTCATTATGGGGTGTTGTTTGTAGAATTTTGAGGAAAAAAATGAATTTAATCCATTTTGGAATTAGGCTGTAATATTAGAAAAACTGTGGTAAAAGTGAAGCGCTGTGAATACTTCCAGGATGCACTGTAATTACTAATACACTAATTTCACTAATGCATGTTCTGCTTACAACTTTGCTGCAAATGACAGGTCGTAAAACATTTTATTCCATATTTATAATCTCTGTCCCTTAGTGAAGTGATGAATGAGATGAATTCAGAACAGCAGCTGAAAGTACAACTGTAACTGCATGATATGTGCCGTATTATCATTGTATTGGTTCTTCAGCACATTTGTCCTTACATGCGTATCTGTCTACTCTCAGCATCAATTCAATTTTATTTGTACAGTGCCAATCATAATCAACAATTATCTCTAGGCGCTTCACAATTCAAGGCCGAGACCTCAAGTCTATACCAAGAGCAAACCCAACAGACCAGTGTGTCTCCATGCAAAGATCCTTAAGTGAATACTTCAAAAGGTCCTATTCAGCTCAACATAAAAACTTAATTTACTCTCATAAATTAAATTTGTCAGCGTTACATTAGCTGTCCTGGCTGACAACTACAAATATCTTATCTGTCATTAGAGCTGACCAAATATAATAATTACAGTTATTGGGATATATATTTGTACCATGGTAATTTTTAATGACTTTTTTATGCTTCTTTTGCTAACATTGTCAGTTAGAGCGCATGCATATTATCTTTGCAGTATTTGAGGACTCAGAATGCACTGATTCACTTTGATATAATGTTGTGAGAGCCATTATGTGAACAAAATAAGCAGTAAAGTGCAAAATCAGAGACTATAGGTGTGTTTTATCTCATTATTATTTTTAAATCTCATTATTCTTTATCCATCTTTGAATGAATGAATGACAACTTTGTTAATCCCTGGTGTAGAAATAATTTTTTCCGCCAATACAAATAATAAATTATTACAGACCATTTTACAAAATTTTTGGGCTTTTCCAACTCTATCCCCTATTCGTTCAGCGCAGAATGTCTTTTATGTAACACATTAGCCTTATTATGGTGGGAAAGAAAACTGTTTTGTGCTTCTCACCCCTTTGACCAAAGGATCCAGCCACAGTTCATCTCCAATCCGTGACAGGGCCTGAACAGCCTTTCCAAACACTACAACACCAGGCCAACAATTATCACATCACACAGTGTGACTAAAAATACTTTACTTTAGTTTTTTCCACAGTTAAATGACAGCTAACTTGCCTCTTTTCCCTAATATCCTGATCCTTTGTTTCATTAATTTGTTCTATTTCATTCTCTTTATTATTTAATTTAATTCAATCAATCAATCAATCAATCTTTATTTGCATAGCGCCAATCATAATCGCCGATTATCTCTAGGCATTCAGTTTCTTCATTATTTTTACTTATTTTCTTACTCATGTTGTCTATTTTCTGGATTATTTTATTCATTTTCTTGATTATTTTTGTTCCTTTTATTGATTTTCTTAATCATTTTGTACATTGTCTTGATTAGGATGGTGTGACAGGGCCTGAACCACCTTTTCAAACAATATCATCACACAAATTAACTAAAAACTACTTAAACCCAGAATTGACTGCAGATAAACGATGATTACCTTTAGTTAAAATGGGCCAGACCTAGCTAAAAGAAATAAAATATTTGTTTAAAAGGATCCTTTTAAAATCATATTATAAAATAAAAGAATTTACTAAATGTACAGCATGTTTCTTATTTATGTATTTTACAGATACAGTATTAAAACGGGTCATGGCCTTGTTTTCACTTTTATTGTATTTTTTCAGGTTTTTCCATGTCTTGGTGATTATTTTATTCACTTTGTAAATTTTGTGGACAACATTTGAACATTTTCTGAATTGTCTTGTTAATTTCCTTGATTATGTTGTTCAATTTATTTAATTTTCTTGAATATTTCGTCCATTTTAGTAATTTTCTTGATTTTGACAGTGTGACCGAGCCTGAACCACCTTTTTCAAAAGATATTATCTCACAGTTTATCTAAAAACTCATTTAATCCAGTATTTCCTAACAATAAATGACAACCTTCAGCTAACTAGCCTTGATAGCTTCTTTAGCCTAAATGCTAGCTGTGAGATATTAGCTTAAAGATTTAACACAATTAACAAAATATTCAACACAATTATTAGTTATTTTAACACAAGGTAACAGTAATAATTACACTGTACTTAACTACAGCAAATAAAAGTATATATTTGTCTTTAATGTTACCTTTCACACAGTTTCCTTCGAAAATGCAGTTCATATTTAGTGGTGAAATTAGCTAAATGGACAAGACCTAGCTAAAAGGAACGAAAAGACAGCGTACTGGTTTAAGAGGATCCGTTTTGGATGAAATAAAATTATTAAACAAAATTTTAAAAAAAATAAACAGAATGTACCACATAGTACTTATTCATTTGTGCATTTTACAAATGCAGTACATAATAGGTCATGGAGCCTTTTGAGTCTGAAAAAAGAGAGAAACGTTTCATTCAGACTCACTGTCTTGTTCAGTTTATTTAATTTTTTTTCAAATGAAGGAAATGACAAAACTATTCGCAAAATGAAAAAAAAAGAAAACGAAAAAGCAGTCAAGAAGATTAATAAAGTAATGTTAAAGACTAGCATAACTGATCAACACATGAACAAAATTATCCACACGGAGCTAAAAAAAAAAACAAATTATAACTAACAACAAAAATAAACAAAATAATCAAAAAAAGAACAAAATAATCAAGAAAATGGACCCAATAATCAAAATAGTCACAAAAAATTAATTATCTAAAAGATGAGCAAAATTGATGAAAAAAAAAACAAAATTATCCAGACAAAAATAAAAAAGTAATAAACAAAATTGACAAAATAGTTAAGACAATGATCAGCATAATAAAGCTAATGAACTCAATCCACATAATAAGCCAAGACTGTCAAAAAATGAATAAAAAAATGAACAAAATAGTAAAAAAAAAAAATCTATAAGACGGGCAAAAATGCTTTGAAAAAATCAACATCGATATAAAGATAAACAAAAAAGACCAAAATAATCCAGACAATGAACAATCGTGAAAAAATAAAAACAATAATGAACATAATAAACAAGGAAATAAACAGTAAACAAAACTAACATTAAATGACAAATAGTCAAGAAAATGAAACACAAAGTGAGGAAAAATAAATAAATAACAAAAGAATTAACAAAAATTAGCAACATTATAAAGAAAAGGAACAAAATAGTCCACAATCTAAACAAAATAATCCACTAAAAGATAAAAAAAATAACAAAATAATGGAGAAACTCAGATAAAAAGCAATAAAATATACATATGCTGATCCTTTTTCTAGCCACTTACTCTGACACACTACCATGTGTAAGTAACCACCTGTGTATAGACTGTGATAATAAGGCTTGTTGTGGATTTTCAACACAGTGAATCGTGTTATTTGACAATTTTTGGAAGGATGACGTCTGAATTGGCTCTGCTGCTGCTGTTCTGCCTCTGCGCCCTCGGTCTCGTTTCTTCAGCATCCGCTCTGAACTTCACGGTGGCTTTGACTTGAACATCTCCACATCTCCTCCTGCAGGCGGAAATCTGACCTAAACGAGACACAAAATGAAACAAAATATAAGACAGACTGAGGCTGGTTCGCACAAGAGCTTCTTCAGTTACTGCTCAGTATGCATTATGTACACCTACTGTACTGCATTAGGAGTACAGCAAAAGTTCAGCATACATGTACAAGGTTTCAGCTGAACAAAAACGCACTCAAAGCGCCAGAAACAATAATAAATGGAACAATTACTGATACACTTTGTGTATGACTCAAGCCTAATTCACCAAAAATGTCCTTAAGCTTATTTTACACCTAAGACATTCTTTGTTTTCAGTTTGTGCAGCATTTTGTTTAGTATTTTGTTAATTTTGTAAAAAATATGTTTATTTTGTTGATTAACTTCTTCATAATGGTTCTTTTTTTTATCATTTTGTGGACTATAATGCTCATTTTGTGGTTTTGGTTCTTATTTTGTTCATCTTTATTTAAGCTGCACATTAAATCAGCCTTCATTTATTCATATATCTCATCATCACTGACTGAGGTGAAACATGGAGCCATAAGACACTGACACACACCTGATTTAAGGCATGAGTGCAGCATGTTGAGGTAGTGCTGCTTCATCTGTTGCCTCATACGCTCTGTGCTGTAGATGTTTGCGATGCTGTAGAGGTAGCGTCTCTGCCCCGACGTCAGAGCCGGATGCTGACGGGGAGATGAGGACTGATATGATTATAAATTGAACCATACACATGCACTATATGAACAAAAGCAATGGGACACCTGACTGCTTGACCTACTGGAACTTGAACATGTCTTTAAAAATTGACAGAAATCCTTCTCATATCTGAGGTGTTCCACATTTTTGTCTCTAAGAAATAGATCAGTGAACAATGCAATACAAATAACTGATAAAATAATCAGTAAAATGACCAAAAATGAACAGGATAATCTTCCTAAATATCTCTTCTTCAGGTACCTTCATTTTTAGGACTTCATAAACAAATAGCATAATATCAGCAGTGGAGTAATTACTTTTGCTAGAATCAGCCAAGAAAGTCACTCCCATATTTACAATGAGCCGACTCAAATTGGTGTGATGAATATACCAAACATTCATAATTCACAGGTGTGGCAAAAAATTAACTTGGTAGGCTGCATTTTACCCTTCCTATATCAGGAGCAGTGGGCTGCCCTTGAAGGCGCCCGGCGTCCAACTCTCAACATTACTCAGCATTTCAGCAAAATCCTTCTTTAGTCCACACAGCAACAACCAACCAGTTTCAGAAGCAGTGTTATGGTCTCTGCATGATTCAGGACTATACCTGAAGGAGGAGGATGAGGAGGAGCCAAAAAGAAAAATCTTAAAATCTATTCTGGAATGGACAGGGAGCCAGTAGAGGGATGATAGGACCAGGGTACGGTAATGTGTTCACGCTTTTTAGTACCAGTTAAAAGACAAACTGCCAGAAGAACACTGGTTGTTAAACTGATGAAGATATAACCTCATCAGCAGCTCAGACAGGTGTTGGGGGGCTCACACTTTCTCATCAGGTGAGCTACTTATAAAATGACCAAGTCAAAATGATCTACCTACTGGAAATTTGGTTGTTACCTGTAAGAACGGAGCAGTGGTCATACATTTGGGACTGTGAACCGTCTTCATGTGGGTTCCTGTGGGAATGTGTGTCCCGGTGTGGATGTCCCTCGGCTGATGACGGGGTAAATACTCCACGCCTGAAGCACGAAACAAAGAACAGACAGCGCTGAATTTTTAGGGAACGAAACGCTTCGTCAAAGAGGTATTAAAGAGGAAATAATATCTTGTCATGACCCAAATCACTGATCTATAAATCATGAGACGCAGTGGATTTGTGCACAGATGAACATCCGTGACCATTTTAACTGTTATTTTATAATATTATGAGGCTTAAATAACTATCTAGAGCAGGTAAGTGAAAGATGTAGGCTGAAGAAATCTGTTTTATTGTTGTGCTTTTTTAAGATATACTGTAAGCTCTTTAATATTAAATAACCATCTCATTTATTGCCAGGAGAATTCTACTCACATTGACCAGTACAATACAAATATTTAGTGTTGAAAACATGGGCCTTGTTTGCTTGAAATGACTATTTGTTTTGTGACCCAAATAAATTCTTCAGCGACCTACCTGTGGGTCCCGACCCACTGTTTAGGAATGGCTGGTTTACAGTATAAATTTGATATATAATGGCTGTGCACAAGCTCACAAGGAAAGAACTGAGCTGAAACTGTTATGCAGTTATAAAGATGCTGCTGATTTTGCTTATTTGCAGAGTTTTCTATCGCCCCTGCAATACTTCTGTAATTTTATACCTCACCTTTCTTACTAACCATCCCCCATCCCTTTGCTGCAGTCAAATATCAGCAAAAATATAAATAAATGTGCGGGAAAAAGATAAACCATGCAAAGTTGAATGCATTAAAACCTCCGAATATACTGTAGTTTAATAATAAGACATAATGATGCAACATAAACTCACCATGTGGGGGTCTCTTGTGAGAATCTGCCGACCTAGAGATGAACAATGATAAACACTGTTTTTAATGGAGAATAATCCAACATTCATGCACTGAAAATGCTGAGTTGTGTTCTTACCTCGTTAAAATGTGACCATTTTCATTTTTCATCCTGTTTTCGTTTTTCAGATTCTCCACAAACGTCACCTGTTTCCTCATTCTGACGACAACCCTTATCTCCCCTGTTGGTCAGGGGTGGTTTGTCTTGTATCCACTCAGAGTGTGTGTGTGTGTGTCTATGCCACCAGTCAAAAGTTTGGACACAGCATCCCCTGCAGTGGTCTTTATTATTTTTTATTTTCAACATTGTACATTAATATTGAAGACACTGAAACCATGAAAGAACCCATCCGGACATGTCGTAAAGAAAAAAAAGTGTTAAACAACCCAGAACATGTCTTATGTCTTAAATTGTCTCACATGGCCATATCTACATTTGATGACAGCTTCACACACTCACAGCATTTTTTAATTCGCTGTTCTGACTGTGCTTTAGACCAGTCAGAACAGTCCCAAACACTGGGTCGAGGCCCATAGGTGGATCACGGGAGAATTTATGTGGGGTGCAAAAAACAAATTTGCATTTCAAACAAGCATAACTGGTTTGCTTAAAGACATTTATGTAGTATCAAAATGTTCATGTCTCAAAAGGAACACTCATAAAACCGATTTCTTTACTGCATCTCATCAAATTGCTTTGTTTGCCTGCTCACGACTCTAATGCAGGCTTTGTAATCTTATAAAACAGCAGTGAAAATGGTCATGAGCATCCATTTATGCACAGCTTTCACCTCATGGTGTACAGTTCTGTGATTCGAATCATGCCAGTTTGTCATTTCTTAAAAAATTGGATCCCCGGAAAAAAGTTAACAAACCACTGCCTCGGACTATCAGTCGTCTTGTACAGAGGAAGGGTGAGTACGGAGTCAACAGCCCTGTTTGTGCCACTACAACTACTGTACAAATCCACTTTATGGCAAGAGACAGTCAAAGAGACAAGACAGTCCTTCGTTAATGTAAGAAAATAGGAAGCCTCCACTATGGCAGCTCAATCTCTCTACATGATACAACAATGAAAACAAATGATAAAGTTACACAATTTGACGGTTTGAAGGTAATTTTATTGTTAGTTCAATTGTTATTCACATTTCCATAGTGGTGATTTTCTCCTGAATCTGGCTCCGTAAATGTTGAAGATGCATCAAATCCGTGGACACATTACTCAATCAGCAGACAAAGCTACTATTTGGTGTCAATTGCGTGTTTATAGCTTTATTTACTACATTACAGTAGATATTTTTCCTCAACCCCTGATGTCCAGAATATTGCCCATATCTAGATCAAACTTTGGAGTTTTTAGGATAAATTTTCTGGGTGTTATTTGTGACGTTACAAGGACAAATTTGGTCCCATCTCACAATAGTTTAGACTCCTTTAAAAATCTTCGGGATCCAGACGATGACCCAGATCACTACCACAATTTAACTGATTCGTCCTTGTTCCATTTCTGACCCATTCTGAAAATTTCATCAAAATCCATTCTTAACAATTCCGAGTTATGTCGTGAACAAAAACACAGATAAACTAATGCCGATAAACACAGAACGTCCTTGGTGGAGGCAATAAACAATGTGGCCAACAATGTAATCCTAATAATGAACAAAATAATAAAAACAAGGAGCAAATTAATGCACAAGATGATCAAAAATTAGGTAGGTCAACAAAATTAAACAATATTCACATAAACTGAATAAAATAAAAAAATACGACACAAATAAACAAAAAAAAAAAAAACATAAAAATGATCAATAACACAAGCAAAACTTTCCATCAACTGAATTTGAAAAAATACTACACAAACAACACAAATTATTCCAGGTGACTTCCTCATGAATCCAATGAGACAATGTCATGTATGTGCAAAGGTGTCATCGCGGCTAAATATTGCTGTGTTTGGAAATCTAAAATATTAAACATGTTCTGGGTCAGGGGTCTGCAAGCTGTAGATACAGGGCCACATATGGTTCTCTAGCCCCTCTCCACCGGCTCCTGTGGCTTTGTCCTCTGATGGAAAATACATATCAAAATGAGCAAAATAAGCACAAAATGAAAAAGGAAGAAATGAACTAGATAGTGAACAAAAATGAAGACAAAACTGATGCAAACAATGTACAAAAAACAAGAACATAATCAAGAAAATGAACAAGAATAATATAATAAATTATCAAATATGGGAAAAGAACATTAGGAAAAGGAATAAAAATAGGCAAAATCTATAAACTCATTCCTGAAAAAGTCAATCTTGTAAGATTAAGACAAAATTGCGCAACATAATCAGGAAAACAAAAAAAAATTCCAAATTTGACTACATAAAGCAACGGAATGAAAATTGCTAAAAAAAAAAATCAATAAAATTAACAAGGCATACTAAAGAAATATACATAAGGAAAAATGATTAGAAAATAATCGACAAATAATTCAGGAAATGAATCAATGTTTGCCAAAATGAATAGAACTATTTAATAAATGAACAAAAAAATAAACCCAATAATCTGCAAAATGAACAAAGTTTAGCAGAATGAACAGAACATGCAATACATTCAACAAAAATGAAGAAAATAATCAAGGGAATGAAGAAAAACTGGTGTTAACATGTTATTTAATACATACACCATGTCATGGGGTATGTTGGAGTATTTGTTGTGGGTGTAGACATTTTTTTTTTTTTAAACAAAAACTTTCTCTTCAGTTCATAAACGTTGCCGACCTGTCCTTGGTTGTGTAATGCTTTGTTTACTACAGCACATAACGCCACACATGTGCTTTCAGTTCGGACGTCTTCAGGATTAACGATGAAAGTGATAAAAGAATGGCCACCGAAGGAGAGCGTGTCCGTACTTTTGACCGATGGTTCATGTGTGTCACAGCCAGCAAAACCCATTAGTGTGAAACGAAACCGGGCCGAAACCCGACACCATTCCCAGGCTTCCAGTTACAGCCCAGGGGTCTACAGACTTGAACCCAGTGTGTGTTCTCATTCAAAATGCAAAACGCAAACAAGATTACACTTTGCTCTTTGTTTACACACTTTATTGAGCATCATGTCCAATATACATTGCATTGACACAAAATGAAAAAAAAAAAAAAACCCAACATAATTATAATGGCGTTAGGGTGGATTACCTGGACACACCATTTTTCAGAGCGTATTGCTTAATGACGTTTCAAACGCACCGAATCTGTGCAAAAACAGTGAACACCGGTCAGAGGTCATGGTAGGTTAGAAAACTCGGGACTGAAAAAGGTCATGTCGACCGACAGCGGATGATGATCGTCTGTACACGTCACGCTCAACCGTGATTTGGAACAACGGAAGCAGAGCCTTCGAACCTGATTGCATGCACCGAGAAGTTGCTACTCTTCTACGTCAGTCACAGATCAATCGCGTAACAAAGTCGAAACGGATGTAAATGAACACAATGGATTCCAGACTCCTCCCAAACACTTTCTTTCAAAAAAACAAACAAACAAAAAACATCTAAATGCAGTAAATGTGTTCGTTTCAACGGGATTATTTATTTGTACTTCACAAAAGCGGTGAATCAATCTCAAGTCTCTATCAAGAACAAAAAATTCAGCGATGAGACGACGCTGACGTATGAAAAATAGGCACCAATCAGAACTCACGATGTCCACGGAATTAAAGTCTGA
>JAQQAE010003770.1:0-19698 GCA_029823295.1 Pseudamia nigra | reverse complement strand
AAGTATGTTTTGCGGCTCCAGGCAAATTATATTTAGTGGGAGAGGCGCTAAAATGGCTCTTTTGCTCGCAAAGGTTGATCTAGAACATTTATCACCTTGGCCTTCACTCACTCTTTTGTTCCATTCAAACACACATGTGCAGTATATGCAGTGTTCCTCCATGTCAGTGTTTAATTTCACCAAAAACTTCAACTTAATCCGTCGTTCAACTTTGAACCTAATCATTTTCTATTTTGGCAAAAACACATGGACTTATATCCATTTTTATACATTTTCCTTCTCTTTTCTTAACCTTTGTGTTTATTCCTTTGAACATTTTGTTTATTTCTGTTCACTTCCTTGAGTTTTCTCTGTCTTTTCCTCATCATACACCGTGTTCCAAATTATTATGCAAATTGTGTTTAAGTGTCATAAAGGTAATTTTTTTTGTTTTCCAGTGAAACTCATGGATGGTATTTTGTCTCGGGGCTCTTTGGATCAGTGAAATCAATCTCAGACACCTGTGCCAATTAGATTGCCAGGTGAGGCCAATTCAAACAAAAACTACTTAAGAAGGACGTTCCACATTATTATGCAGACCACCCTTTTCAAGCAATATGGGAAAGAAAAACTATCTCTCTAGTGCTGAAAAGCATGAAATAGTTGAATGCCATGGACAAGGTATGAAAACCTTAGATATTTCACGAAAACTTAAGCGTGATCATTGTACTATTAACAGATTTGTAGCTGATTCAGAGCACACATGGATTTGTGCAGATAAAGGCACAATGAGGAAGGTTTCTGCCAGACAAATGCATCGGATTAAGAGAGCAGCTGCTAAAATGCCATTACAAAGTAACAAACAGGTATTTCAAGCTGCTGGTGCCTCTGGAGTCCCGCGAACATCAAGGTGTAGGATCCTCCAGAGGCTTGCAGTTATGCATAAACCTTCTATTTGGCCACCCTTAAACAATGCTCACAAGCAGAAATGGCTCCAGTGGGCCCAGAAATACATGAAGACTAATTTTCAAAGAGTCTTGTTCACAGATGAGTCCTGTGAAACCCTGGATGGTCCAGATGGATGGAGTGGTGGATGGTTTGTGGATGGCCACCATATCCAACAAAGCTGCAATGTCAGCAAGGAGGTGGCGGAGTCATGTTTTGCGCCAAAATTATGGGGAGAGATCTTCATGCATGACAATGCACCATCTCGTTCTGCAAGGAATACCGCTGCATCATTGGCTGCCATGGGCATAAAGGAAGACAAACTCATGGTGTGGCCCCCCTCCTCCCCCGACCTCAACCCTACTGAGAACCTTTGGAACGTCCTCAAGCAAAAGATCTATGAGGGTGGGAGGCAGTTTACATCCACACAGCAGCTCTGGGAGGCGATTCTGACATCCTGCGAAGAAATTCAAGCAGAAACTCTCCACAAACTCACAAGTTCAGTGGATGCAGGACTTGTGAAGCTCCTGTCAAACACAGGTCCTATGTTAAAATATAACTTGACCTGTTAAGATGTTTTGTTTGAAATGGCTTTTGATTTTCAGTAAATATGACCTTCTAATGCTCCTAATTTCACAAATGACTATTTTCAGTTCTTTACAACAATTACATGATTTGAAACTCTGTTGTGTATAATAATTTGGAACAGTGCATTTTAAGTTTTTATTTTAGAAAAAATGCTGTTATCACAGGGAGGTTTGTTCACTAATATTCAAATTGTACTCTAAAGGCTGGTGACTTGCAAATTATGATTACTGTCATTTATATTGACTATTTAGCAAAATCAGAGAAAAATATAATTTGCATAATTTGGAACGCAGTGTAGTTTCTTTCCTTCACTGTTTTGTTAAATGTTTGCTCCCTTTTTGTTTGCTTTTGTTCATTTTTAAAAAATTGTTTTAGTATTGTCAATTTTGGTTCATTTATCAGTTATATTGTGGATTTTTCATCATCCTGTGTTCCTTCTACATTCAAAGGGAATTAATTTACAGTAACAAAAGCAGATATGATTACTTTTTTTTTTCCAAGGAGACCACACATTTATATTTAGGGTCTTGAGCTGAAAAAAACACTGCTCTAACACATTACGGCTGCTTTTAAACAATTCAGGGGTAAAAAATATGTATGCAAGAGCTGCGTGAAGCAAAGAGGAAAATGTCAAGTCAGATTACATCTTGAAAAAGCTTTGAATATCTTTTGCAGGATTTACAAGGGGAAAAAAAGCCATTCTCGGCCTTACAGGGTCAACGCAGACTTTGATCTAACTTTCATTAGTTTTTTTTTCCATGAACTCTTTTACCTCTTCTTTTTTTTTAGATTCGATTGAAGCCGTTTTTATTTCATCTCCTCATATTGCCTGGAGACACATAGTAGAGATCAGCAAATCCCATCCATAGGTGGTCTTTGTGCTTTTTATCCTTCATTTTCCCCCCATGCATCCACTCATCAGTTTCTCCAATTAGTATCAGTTGTTGCACAGGTGTTTTAAATTTAAATGTCAGTTCAATGATTGAAACCTCTGCTCCCTTTACTTTTAAGTGAGCTGGTTTGTGCCAGAGCTTTGTAAATTTAGATGATGCGTAACTTTCAGGTCTCTTAAAAATCCCTGCTTAATGCATATTGGCAGTTTTGTTCTATTCACGTTGTCACTTACTTTGTTCATTTTGTTGCTTATTTTGTTCATTTTTGCTTTTTTTGTTTTTGTTCATTGGGGATACTTTTGTTTCTTTTTTTAGTCACTTGCTTTAATCTTGTAGCTTATTGCTCAGTACGCAGCAGAGGTGTTCTGTTACATGTAGATTTTTTTTTTCTGACCTTATTTGTTTTGTGATTCAAAACATATACTTCTACTCAGTCACATTTGATCACACGTCTACGAGTAGGAGCATTTTTATACCAGCTGTTTGCCTCCAAATGATGGAGACCAGACATTCTATGCTCCCTACTTTGTAAATCCAAAACAGTTGAAATTGATAAAACAAGGCAAAATGAGGAAAAATGAATAAAACATTCAAGAGAATGAACAAAGTCATCACAGAACCGAAATTAACAGAAATGATCAAATGAATTAACAAAAATGAAGAGAATATGTACTAATTAACGTGGTATCAACAAAACAAGCCACAAAATGAGTCAAGAAATATACCAAGTAATCAAGTAAATTAACGGTTATGATCAAGATAATCAAGTAAAAAAAAACAACACAAATGAACAAGAGTTAAAAAGAAAACTGAGCCGAAAAATCAAATAAATTTTAAAAAGCAATCAAAGTGCAGTAATCAAAAGTGAAAATAAAGAGCAAGTCTTGTAATAAACAAAGCTTGAGCATACTGTTGTGCCGTTTTTCTCTGTTTGACAGTAAACAACATATGTTTGCATTTACCTGGTTCTGGATCTGACACTTTATTGCTGAGAATTAATGCGACCTCTACACAGTTATTCCTTTCAGGATAATGTGATAAATGAGGCAGGAATGAGGTGCATGTTGTGAAGCTACTCACTAGTTGGGTAGGTTTGTTCATGACACACTTTTTTGCTTAGTCAAGGACTTATTTTTGGAAAACTTCCACTTGAGTCATTATCATTATAAAGTAACAATACTTCACCTTCAGTCCTGTTTTTGGTACCCAACACTGGTGCTTAGTTTAATTTTTTTTTTATTACTTGTTAACTCCAGTCCTCATCATACAGTACAGTATATAGCAAATGTGAATTCATAATTTTAACCCTTTAAATGCCAGTGTTTTGGCTACATTTACACACTCACACACAGACAATAATTTCTCAATATACATACGCACCAGACTCTGGCATCCATAGAACGCACCCAAAATAGATTTAGTTGAAATAATTTATTCCACTGGACTAGTTCAAACAAGGGTTTTCTCCCACAATGCCTGTCTGCAAATATGGGCAAATGGCAACATCTTGTGTTGATTTTGTGTGTGTGTGTGTGTGTGTGTGTGGGAGGGGGTGTGTGTGTGTGTGTGTGTGTGTGTGTGTGTGTGTGTGTGTGTGTGTGTGTGTGTTCATTTACTGTAGCATCTGGATGACGGGGTTATGGAGGAATTAACAGGATTTCACATTTCTTATTGCGTTGGCAGTAGAATGAAAATGTGTAGTTTTAATGATAGTCAATGGGACCGAAAAGGGTTCCAGGAGGATGAATGTGAGTTTTTTGTAACATTATCAAAAAACTGGGAATATCATCATCTGAGCACTATATCTGCCAGAATGAGAGCAAGAAATACAATCAAAAAGGAGGGTTAACCAAAATGGACAAAATACATCATTTCAATATACATTCTCATACATGTGGGTTAATTTACAGCAAAACAAATATACTGTGTCAGTATAAAAGGAAATTTTGGTTCCAATTTTACTCATTTTAGCAGTTCATTGTGTTTGTTTTCATCATTATTTTGTTCATTTTTTGACTTCTTGACACATTCCATACATGAGGATAAAGTTTGGACTCTGTGCAGGCCAATCCCTGTGTGAAAATGATGTCTCTTTCACCTTAAGCCCTTCTCAAACTTTGAGCCCCATGAATCCTGGCATTGTCCTCTAGGAATATAGCTGCACAATCAGAAGAAAGCCCAATCTACTAACTCTTTCCCTGTCATTGACGAGTCACATGGTCATTTACGGAACATTGCTTCCCCACCAATGATGAGTATTTTTGTTAATCCTTTTTTTTTTGCAGCTATTATGTAGAGGGTACCTTTGCACATTTTGTCAAAAAATATGATGATCCAAGGTGAAAAACAAGCAAAGAAGAATTTCCGACAAGAACCAGAAGGAGAGGATGCTATGCTATGGGGCTAAGTGTTTACCAGTGTTTACTATGTAGAACCACATAGCAACAAAGTTACATACTGCGCTATATTAAACATAAACAGCAACCAGCAGTGAAGGACATGGACACACTTGACAGTCAGAGAGGTGATGGGGGCAGCAGAGGGCACAGACACCTGAATAAGAGGAGTGGGCATGACCGATATCACAAACTTCAGCAACAGGTATGAACCTGGAGTTGCCACGGCTGCAGTAAGCCACAGTGAAACAAACAGAGAACCGATGGAAACGTGTGTGACAGCATGAGAGGAGAAACAACCGAGGCCACTTTGAAACCCATAAAGACCCGTAAAGAACATGCACCGATGGGGAAGTGAGTTACAGACGCAAGAGAGACATGAACATGGAGACAGGAGACATGTGAGGGGGAAGACCTGTCCCAGTCGTGGGGGACAGACAGAAAACCTGAAGATGTGGACAGAACAGAGGACTGACATGTAACAGACAAGGCAGTAGATAGGAAATACAGTGGAACCTCGGGTCATGAATTTAATCTGTTCTGGCGTCACGTTCGTGAAGCGAAAAATTTGTAAGATGGGACTGGTTTTTCTATACAAATACATGGAAAACCAATGAATCCGTTACAAGACCCACAAAACCTCCCATATAAAGTATGTATTACACACCCAAATATTATTATTATTTGAAAAGGAACTTATGTTAATTATCTGAAAAGGAATGCATGAAATTAGTTTGAGAAATGATTTCGAATGTCACCTTACCTTGGAGATGGACGGCTGCAGGCCTCACAAATGATGGCTTCGGTGACAGTATCACCAGCGATTTCCTTCTCTTTGATCCAAAGCAGCAATACTGTCTCCATGTCATCATGCAGTTTACAATGCTGCTTAGAAAGCAATGTTACTCCCCTAGCAAGATTGACAGGCTTGATAGTTTCCCTCTGCTTCAGTATGGCCCAGATGGTCGAAGCGCTTCGGCTGTATTCCTTTGCCAGGTCGGTCACGCAAGCGCCTTGAGAATGTTTTTGTATGATCTCGTGCTTCACATGCACCAACATCATATTACGGGTTTTCTTGTCACCACTAGCATTCTTCTTAGGTCCCATGATGAAAAACACAAAATGAAGCAGTGTTATGTATCTCGTTTGTAACCCGATTTTTTTTGTGAGACTGGACAAAATTTTGGCCGATGTCTTTTTTGTAGCCCGAAAAATTTGTGTGTAGATGCTTTCGTAACCTGAGGTTCCGCTGTAGTATGTCTCACCAAAGCATGAATGTCTTACAAAAAGGATGACAAAAATGCATTTTTCTCAGTTTTTTGTCCAAAATCCAGTCTTTTTATGAAAATGACCAATATTCAAGTGAGGATATAAAAAGAACGAATGAAGCTAGAATAAAATGGATTTCTGTGACTAAAACTTTTCTTTTGATATATTCACTGTTTTTTTTTATTCACTGTTGTTTAATTTTCAGTGGGTCTTGGAAGATTAGTAAAAATCATCAAAAACCCTCGCGGCTAGACACTTTTTCATGAAATGCTGGCAGACAAAGAGTTAAAGGAAAAACCTGGTTGTTCCATACAATCCTCATCACTGTGGTAATTATTACTGGAATGAATTATCACTGTGGAAATGATCTAATACAAGGCTCCTCCAGGTAGTGACTTTTTTGTTTTGTCCAGGCCATCTGTCATTCTTATGTATCTAATTCTCACAGTTGGTGACCCAAAAACAGCTCTGTGCCCCATTTTGAGTCCTGACTTAAGTTTGAGAATGTAGAGCACACTGTTGCTGCAATGTTTTTGTTCAATGAGACAGAGCAATAATTCAGTGTCCTCGGGCCACACTACCTGTTGGACCAGCTGTTTCCACACTCCACTGGAATATCTGGGAAGATGCCGTGAACAGCTGATCAGCCATCTGAGTTTAATGTTCATGGCATTATTACCTCTGCTGGTTCTGCTTTCATCAGCATTAGATAGTTTATTAACAGTATAACATGAAACAGATTTTTAACATTTTTTATAAAGCTTTTTACATTAGAAAACAAATCTCAAAGTGCTACAGTTGATAAAAAACACCTTGATATAACAGACAACAAAGTAAATGTTGTTAAATGGAGGCTGATCAAAACAATTTACACCAATTAAAAGCACATAGGGGTAACTAGGAGTCAATTAAGTTAAAAAGTTTGTTGAACAGGAAACGTTTTTGATTAAATTTCCAGAATACATTGAAAATTGCTCAAGGAATAACTGATTTGATTTTGAATGTAGTCTGGAAGCATGAATTTTTATGGGTTTTGTCACCACTGTAAGGAACATTTTTCTTCAAATTAGAAACAATGCATTTGAAATATCACTATAGGTTCTACCATAGCGTAAAGTTTGGTCTGGATCCTGGCAATATTCCAGAATTGGTGACCCCCAGGCTACATGGCTGACACAGGTGTGAGGGCACATGTAGGGCTTGGTCGGGGCGAGGAGAGGCTGTGTGGATGCAGCAAAGTGCCACAGTAGTGGTACATGCCTGTAGTCCTGACCTGATCCAGAATGCTTCCAACGAGGGGGAACTGAATGCCTTCGGCAGAGGTCCACACTCTACTAGTGCTTTGATGGTCAAAAGTGGTGTTTCCTTTTCCCCTTACACACACTTACTCAAATGCAAAATGCAGAAATACATCACAAGCAAGCCACGCTTTAGTGGCCATGGCTTCCATGCTCAAGTGGAAAATTTTGAATTGTGCATTAAATATGTTGTAAGTCGCAGTACAATCCGGAGCACTGGTGACAAGGATTTTTTTTCTAAGTGTTTTGATTTCAGAAAGTTTATACAACATACTTTAATCAGTAGTATTTGGTTACTTTATTTGTTTACACAAGAGGTAGCTTAATAATGGTAGTTCATCATCATTGATGGCTTCCCTGTTTCCTTTTCCCCATGCAACAAAAGCCTTGGAGTCACTCTGGACAGTACACTTTCATTTGACCAACACATCAGTAGCATCAACCAGACCCCCTTCTTCCATCTCCACAACATCTCCAGACTCCGCCCAGTCCTGTCCTAATCCATCACTGAAGTCTTCATTCACTCTTTTCTCATATCCCAGATTGACTACTGCAATGCTGTCCTCACTGGCCTTTTCACAAAACTCCTCAATAAACTTCAACTCATCCAGAACTCTACTGCCCGGATCATCAAATCATCTGACCACATCCTGCCCATTCTCATCAAACTACACAGGCTGCCTTTACAGTACAGGATTCACTACAAAAACCTTCCTACTCACTTTCAAAGCCTTCCATAACCCTCACCCCCACTTACCTCTCTGACTTCTTCTGGGAGTACACGCCCTCCCGCACCCTCCGGTCATCCTCTGCTGGTCTTCTTACCATCCCCACCTCTTGCCTCAGCACTGTGGGTGCTCGAGTTTCAGCTGCTTGGCTCCCAAACTCGGAAACTCTCTCCTGCCACACCTCTGACGGTTGGATTCCGTTACAGCTTTCAAAGCAGAAATCCAGACTCACCTGTTTAAATTAGCATATTCACTACACTAATAACTTCTGTTCTGTATCCTGTTTATTTAACTCATTTAAATAAACAGGATACAGATTTATCTGATTTATTGCTTTAAAGTTTGTAAGATGATCTTGAGTGGCTTGAAAGACACCTCTAAATAAAATGTGTTATTATTATTAATAAGGTAAAAATTGGTACTATTGTAGCTGAGCTGAAGTCACGTTACTCATGTTACAGTTGAGGTATTTGGTGTCTTTTGGTGATGGTAAATTTTTTGTATGATTGTGTACATTGTGCATTTCTGTAATTTCCAAATGAAATACAAAAGGAGACCCCAAGAAGAGTCACTACTTTTTAAAATACAGCAGTTAATGTGGATATGAATAAACCTAATCAGAGAACCCCTTCTGGTTTTGACCCATGTGTCACAGCTCAGCTCAAAGACTGATGCCATGTCTACATGTACCCAGGTATTTTGGAAAAGTGATATTTCCTCATACATTTTTGCCTGTCATCCACAAATTCGGTCAGTGAAATTGATCATTTCAGAAAACTCTGGCCAAAGTGGAGACTTTAGAAAAGTCAGTTTTTGTGCTGGTCTGTGGACAGGAGGAAATGGCGTTTCAAGGTCCAAAATGTCACAACATGTAACAAAAAATGTATCAATGTCATGCGTGCGACCTTTGTTTATCATCGATGCTGTTGTAGCTGAACGTTATGGAGGAGTCTATACTTTCGATGTGCTGAAATAAAATCACAAAGGCTGGGTATTCTGAATCAGGAGGAAACTTTTATTTATATGCCTGCAAACACTTTTTGGTTGTGTGTGCGATCTTATAATTGAAAAAGGTGGGGGCTGGAGGGTATGGGGGGTGATATCTGTTTCTATAAATGCTCAGCTATGTGTGAGTATTTATAGAAATGAGACACTGAGGAGACAAACAAGGTGGCTGTAAATTTTAGGTCATTTATTTTAAACTTATGCAAATACAGTAAGTAAAAGTGTAAAAGTCAGTGTAGAGCATGTCTGGATGTGTGCAGTGAGTGTGTATATGTAAAAAAATTAAAAGCAGACAAGCTGGATGCCCACGTGGGCTGCGACCCTTGAATTGAGACACAGCAACGGTGTCTGGAGTTGGCAGGGTTGTCACACATGGGACCCATCTTTGAAAAATGGATGATAGTCCAAGAGCAGCAGACACTTTTCTGATTTTGACGCTGTTAAGGCACCATTTACACACACAATACGTGTGAATTTAAAAGACAACTTTACAAGTCGGGAAAGTCACAGTTTCTTGTAAAACTGCTGAGCCACAAGACTGAAAATACTTATTTGTAAAGACAGACAGGAGGTTGTGTGCATGACGTCTGCATAATTTCACACTGTGATAAATTTCACCTTTCACTACATATTTTTTAACAACGGGATTGAATTTGCACAGGTTTGGCCAATCATCTGTCATATATCACACAAGACAGCAATGAAGTCCACTGAGCTATAGTATTTCACACAAAACTAAATCATGTCTCACTAATATTGTGAACTATGACTTTCTTGACTTTCAAAATTGTCTTTTAATGGCAAAATCTGTGTAAGTGATGGTGGGATTCAAATGGGATTAAAGAATTCTCCATCTTGTGCCACTGACTGTAATGTTTTTTTCTTTCAGAAGAAATGGGTGGGGCATAGGCTCTGTGTGCTGCTGTATGTTTGCATCAGGAAAAGATGCACCTTGCATTTCCAAGATGTCATTTGTTGCCACAGTGTAAAAATACAAGCCAAATGGTTTGTTATTACAGGTGAAAGGTGATGCTGTAAAGTGACTTCAACAACAAGTCCAAAAGATGCTTGTATTAGAATTTTCATTTGTTCAGACAGTGGAAACGAAGCCGTCGCAGTTAAAGATCTTAAGGACCTCGGGAGAACAGTTTTTGGGAAGCCTGACTCTCCCATATTCATTTTGCTTTTCAAATACTGTATATTCAAACAATTATTAGCATTATAAAGTTGAATAGTTAATTTATCATTTGCATTGTTGCGAAAGCAGAAATTGCGAATGATTTTGTGAATAAATAGCAGTACATTTGAAAGAATTTTAGGTCTTTGACGTTTGACCTTTTGTACTTTGTCTTATACTCCTTGGGGAATCATTGCACTTTGATTTACACTGCTTTGTTTATACAGGACATCAGCAAGCAACACAAGACTACACCTGTTTGCATTTTAATTAATTCTGAACCACTTTAGTCTCTTCACAGACCTTCACATTACTTCATTTAAGGTCATTTCTCAGTCTCTGTGGTCCGTACAGCACATTCAGTCAGTGTTAGTGCAGCTTCATGAAGTGAGACGGACTTAAACCACTGCTGGGACTCATCTGCCTCTTCAGACTCAAACCTCGATGCTACGACCCTCAGGAGTCCCCTGTTGTCACGTTTGATTTTTTTTTACCGGTGCCTAACAACATCTAGGTTTGCAGCTGCAGAAAAACCTCTAAAGCAACAAGACCAGGTTGTCTGTAGGTCCTTAAAATGTCTTACATTTAAATATTATGAGTACAAGGCATTAGAAGTCATTAAATAGTCTGAAATATGACTTTGTCAGTTCTTATTGACACAGATATTTGATGAGAAGTCCACATTTCTGATATTTAAAGCTACCATTAGATCTAATGTTTGTCTTTTTTTACGTTGTACTTCTTATTTGTTGAGAAAATGTAGTTTTGTGGAATACTTTGTTCATTTTGTCATTTATTTTGCTACTATTCTTGTTGGATCATTTTGTGGAATATTTTGTTAATGTTTTTCTCTTTCAGGATTATTTTGTTGCTTTTTAATTGTTTTATCAATTGGTCATTTTTTTCACCTTTTTGAGGAATATGCTGCTCATTTATTGTTTGCCTGATAATTTTGTCCATTTTCTTTACTTTTTAAAGTTGATTTCTTTTAATTATTTTATCTTTTTGTTCCTTGAGCAGATTATTCAGGTAGCTGA
This sequence comes from Pseudamia nigra, assembly GCA_029823295.1. Classification (NCBI taxonomy): domain Eukaryota; kingdom Metazoa; phylum Chordata; class Actinopteri; order Kurtiformes; family Apogonidae; genus Pseudamia; species Pseudamia nigra. Next base: position 8,383 of record JAQQAE010003770.1, on the reverse strand, counting down.
TTTTAGCATCCTAACTACTTTGTCCATTTTTGTTCATTTCTTAAACATATTTAATATTTTATTTTGTATTTTGTTATTTTTCTTTGTTATTTTGTCTTTTTTGCTCATTCTGTTGAATATTTTGAAGATTTTTCTTGCTTTATTTGCAGATTTTTTTGTTCATAGTTTTAGTTGTTTATAGTTTCTTTCACAGTATTACTATTTATATTATTTTGACCTTTTTTCACATAATTATTGATTGGATTTTGTATTTGTTGGGGTTTTTTTTAGTGTAATATAAATATTTTTGCTCAATTTTTAATAGTTTTGGTCATAGCATTTTGCTCTATTTGTATTTATTTTTTGAAAACTTTAATAATTTTTAGCTCTGTGGGTTAGGGTATTCTATTTTATTTTCTTCAGTTTTTTTTGTATTTTTCTGTTAATATTTTGGTGACTTTGTTCAGTTTGTTTTGAGCACTTTCTTGATTAGTTTCATCTTATTTGTTCATGTTATGCTCAAAGTCAGATTATCTTTGGTGACATGTATCAATTTAATCAATTATTGTTCATTTTTGTCATTGTCTTGATTAATTTTGCTTTTCAATGTACAATTTAGCACATTTTATCTTACACCTTTAATAAGTAAAAAACGTAAAAATGCATATTACGGATGAATTACACCCACTAGAATCGTATTGATCGGTAAAACTTGTCTTGAAATGACAACAGGTTATATTTTCCCACAATGTGAGTCAGTAAAGGAACACAAAATCCCAGAAATAGCAGCAAAATGAAATATAAACAAATTATGGAGATGAAAAAACAGCCAAATAATCAGAAAAAAATAACAAAATGTGCACAAAACATTACAAATGTTAGCAAAATACTGAACAAAATGAACAGAACATGTTAAGCTTGGAGTAGTAAACGATGATGTGACAAAAATTTGATTAATAATGTCTCACAAAGCTTTAAGTTTAAGCGTCTGGTCCCGGTAGACCCCCTGAAAACACCATCACGACCCCTCACCGTCATCAGAAAACTGTCTACGAACCACGCTGCGCCAAAAAAAACCACTGATGAAATAAAAGCCGTGCCGTCTTAATCCAGATTTATTTTTGCCTCTCAGGGTCCCAGTCAATCATTGTTGTTCTTCCACAGAGGCGAGTGGATTCCACCCGGCACCTGGCATCTGCGGCAGCGTTCGAAATTGCCTCGCAGATGATTTGAGTCTAATTGCTGGCTGTTAATATTTGTGAGCGTCCACTGCCAGACTTAATTAGAGTCATATTCCTGCGAGGACACATGGGAGCCTTGTGCAGTCTCATCCCAGTTTACAGCGTGGTTGTTTCAGAAATGTCTGTTGATTCTCAGCAATCGCGCATTAATCCCAGCGGTTTGCTTGTGTCCCCGAGTTCAATAGAGCCTCTCTAAATTTTGACAAAGCAGCTTACTGTAATTCCATGAAGTTGACAGTTGCTGGCGGTTACATCATCATCATCATCATCCGAGGCTGTCAGTTTTCCAATCCTCTCCGAGTGGACGCGCCAAAGATACAACCCGGCGCTGTGGATCTATGTGTTTAAATTCAGGACGATGCTGCAAAATGCTTCTGCAGATTCACAATCCATTTGTAATGGGTTACTCTCATTTTCATGCTGGTGAGATTTTAACATTAATGAACATTGCTTTTCAAAATGACCAGAATTATCAATGAAATGAACAAACCAAATCCATAAATAAATACAAAAAATGAGATAAAATTACAAAAATTATTAACAACTTGAGTTAAAATACCAAAGTGATCATGAAACAAAAATGTGAAACTAAACACAAAGATAAATTTATTGACAAAAGGGAAAAAAATACCAGAATTATGAATCAATTGAACATGAAAAACAAAGCAAAAAATATAAGAAATCAACAAAACCCAAACAACAATATGAAGAAAAGGTAACAAAGTTATCACCAAAATGAACACAAACAAACAAAAGCAACACAACTATAATATAACAATGTAGAATTAAATAAACAAAATGAACAAAAACACAGATACATTATACAAACTAAACAAAATGGCCAGAGATTTATTACAATTACCACCATAATGAGTGAATTCACCAAAAATAACAAAAAAGGAACAAAATTGTCAATCAAATAAACAAACGGGACCAAAACTATCAACAAAATGAACAAATAATTTAAAAAAATCATCACTGAAATGCACAAAAAGTAGGTAAATGATCAACAGAACAAATAAAGTAAACTGAGCAGAAGTATAATAAAAGGATTTAAAAATGAACACAAGCAGTGGTGGCCTTGGGGCAGGCCACCAAACCTAGGCTCTAGATACAGACAGAGATTGACATGTTGCTATGGTAACTCGACTCGCCAGTGGAGTTGGCCCAAGTTGGACCTTCATATCTTCTATTTATTCAATATGGTTTTACTTGAGATACAGTCAACTGCAGTAGTGGGTAACAACACCGTAATGTGATTTTGTTTGGCACTGTTTGGTGAAGTTAAACTGTGTCTGTAAGCTAGTGGCTAGTATTAGCTTTCTCTACGCTGCAGTTCTTGTTCTTCTTCTGCTTCTTCCATCAGGCTATATACTGTGCAACACTGCCCCCTGACTCACTCCCCTGCTGACTGACTGACTCACTCACTGATTGTCCGACACACACTTGTTTACATTACAGCTGTGAAGCCCAGACTTAAAACGTTGGAAAAAGTTGCAAAAATAATCAGTAAATTCTTAACAAAATGAATAAAAATAACAAAATACTTGATTAAATGTCACCAAATTGACTTAAATGATTCAGATTCAAGTGGGAAATTGTCTTGTTACAGTAGCAGAAGTTCACATGGTTTCACAATGGAATGTAATTAAGAAAAATAAAATAAAATAAAACAGGTATGAAAATCCAGCTATAGCAGAACTGGTGAGTGCAGCCTTAATCAGTGAAGTACGATTTGTATGATGCACTAAGAGATAAATAAGGAAAACCGAGGCTGGGAATCATATTGTGCAGTACAGTGTACTATAATTTGATGTGTAAATGCAGGTTTGATACTAGATAATTAACAGAACACTGGTAATAATGGGTAAGTTGTATAGTTTGTGCTATAGACATGAGAATAAGTGGAAACTACAAAGCAGAAAGGAGTTGGAGAGGAGCTCCTCTGCCTGTTGGTGCAGAGGGGGTGTGTGGGTTATCCCGGGTTATCCAGGATGGATAACCCTAAATCCTCCTAACGTGGACCTTTTGTGGACTTTTAAATTGCACCCTTTTGTTGTTGTATAATTGCGTGGGCTGATATTGTGATTTGATGGATTGTGCAGCCCCGGTATGTACTGTGTCCTAACTCCAATTGTGAAGGTCACCGTCATTTTATAGCACTTTTAAATCTTTGAATTCCAATAGGAAGAAACATGGAACTTTACAGCACATGAAATATGTTTTGAGGACAGAGGCAGCAGATACATCAGAAATAGAAATAACAATGAAAGCAGCGTAATCTGAGTTCAATCTCTCCTCGTCTTTTTTCTTATCTTGTCCACTGGAATAGGTGTTTTTTATCTCCCATAATGCTTTGTGCCTTCAGCTGCGGAGCTCTACATTATCTCTGCATAGTGGAGACAAACCATATGTACCTAAAAATGTAACTTATTTTTTTCCATCTCCACTCAGCTTTGATCAGTGCAAACCACACTGTGCGATACAATTTATATTCTTGCTGCGCTTTTTCCTGAGGATGAATAAATCAGCCGGATATGGCAGACAACGCATGAAGCACAGTGGCCTGTTGTATTATGTTGTCAGCATGGGTTTTTCATTGAATTAATCACGTTGAATGAAAACACACTATAGTACATCATGTATGTAACTTGTCCTACATGTGCTGGATATCAGGTGTATATGTTTACCTGGTTTACGTGAGTCGTTGGATCTGACAACCAGAGGTGGGCAGAGGAAAAAGAAACAATACTCAAATAAAAGTACTGTTACTTTACAATTACTGTGATTCAAGTTGAAGTAGAAATACTCAAACATAAGTAGAGTATGAGTACAAAGTATCCATATACACTACTCAAGTAGTGTATAGCCTCATAACATGGAATTTATTGCAGCATAATAGATTGCGTTTTGATCATTTTTGTTTATTTTCTTGATTATTTTGATCGCCTTTGGGGTTTTATGCTTTATTTCTTTGTTTCACATCATTATTGCTTTTTTATCACTGTTGTTTCTTTATTTGTTCCTTTTACTTTTTTTTTTACTTATTTTGTTTTTTGTTCAGTTGCTTTTTTTGTGTATTTTTCTTAACTTGAGCATCTTGTTGCTCATTTATGCTTATTTTGTTGCTTTGATTATTCCATTTGTTCACTTACTTGATTATTTTATTCATTTTTATTTTTTTTTAAACTGCAACCTTTTTGAGAAGTCGATGGGGAGTACGCACCGCTGTCTTACAAACTTTTACACGTACTTGTTGAGCTCTGGCCAAAAGTAACTGAGTAGAAATACATTTTTTCATCATTTTTCATCACCAGTGTAACTGAGTAAGACTAAAAAGTTGTAGTAGTAGTAGATTTAATGTACTTGAGTACTACCCACCTCTGGTGACAACAACATGTATCTGCTTTCATTCCATCTCCTGTGTCTATAACCATGTCCACGACAGATATTTACCTGTCTGTTTCCTTTGAAATATAAGAATTTCCTCATCAGTGGACAATAAAGACTTGTTCTATTATATTCTTTTACAAAAAGGAAAAAGGAACACAATGCAGTAAGAGACACAACTGTTCAGACAGATTCCGTGTGAGTTAAAGTAGAGCTGGGTGATCTGGTTTAAAAAGCAAAACAACAATACAAGTTAATAAAGCTGGGGCGTTAATGTTACTGTGATCATTATTGTGATAAATGTCATATTTGAATGTACAATGGCAGATTTTTGGTCCTGGGTGAAAGTCAAAAAAACAGAAACTTATTTGTGGTTTTAAAATGTAACATGTTTACAAAAAGGTGAGTCACTGTGGCCCTTTTTACACCAGATGAAGTGTGGTTCTGGAACTGGTGCCGTTCAGGTTGGTTCCATCTAGTGAACCACACTGTATTTACACAGGTGGCAAGTTCAGGGACATGCCATTAATGGTGAGGGAAGTTTTGTGACAGCTTTTTTGTGGTTTCACTAATTTTTAAGTATTTTATTTTATTTTATTTTGTTTGTTCATCATTTGTCAGTGTATTTCAGTGAAAACCTCCATCAGTAGGTGCGTTTCCATCACCTCAATTAAATTTGGATTTTCAAATGTGTGTTTAATTTAAACATTTTGAAAATTCAACTAAAAAACTTTGTTGCTTAAAGGAGATGGACAAGTCTGCTATATCAAAAAAGTAAATGTGCATCTGTTGATGGAAACATGAAGCAGATAACAAATGTGAAAAATGCAGAAATGACATCAGCCTCTTGCATCAGCGACAGCTAAGATAAGCTAATAGCTAAGCAAAGGCTAAAGCATGATCCGTCCATCTCCAACTGATCCTTGAACACATCAACGTAAGCAGGCAGTGATGCTCCAATAAGCTGCAGAACACACAGCTGGAGGAGAAATGTTTTCCATTTTCTTTGGGTTAATATTAACAGTTAACATATTAACTTTAAAAATGAAATACTTTTGGATGGAAACCCAGCTAGTGAAATGGCATGCCTACTTTGGTCCAGAAAAGAACAAACTGCTTTTTGGTTCCAGCTGCGGATCAAAGTTCCAGTTTCTGAACCAATTCATTTTTGGTATGAATACTTAGAAGTAGGTTCAGGAACTGTATCTGTACCAGTTCCCTGTTGGTGTAAAGGGGCTGTCTGTAAAATGAGCAGAAATAGAATGTCATACTGTATGTGAGATAGTAGTACTTCTAATCAGTGCTCAGTTCAGAAGGATCTGCAATGGTATGGGGGTGCTTTAGTGCACATGACATGGCTAATTTGCACATGTGTGAGGGCACCAGTTATGCTGAACATTATCTACAGGTTTTAGAGCTGCATATGCTGCTAAGTAGATGCTGTCTTTTCAGGGAAGGTCTTTTTTTATTTCATTCAAACTACATACTGTGTATCTATTCTAACAGCATGGCTCTGAAGTTAAAGAGTCCTGGTGCTAAACTGGCCTGATGAAGTGTAAAATATCGTCACCTTCTTAAAATAATCGCCTGAGTCATTTTTTTCAGATTTTACAGGAAAAGCAAAAAACTGAACCTGCCTAGGTCACACTCTTGGCATAGGCAATTATACCAAAGGGGTAGAATGGCACGATCTGTTTAACTGAGGACGTAGGCAATTTTACCAGAGGTGGCCAGCATCATGAGATGATTTAGGCAAAAAAAATAATAATAATTTTTGTAAAAAAATAACTTAGGCAGTTATTTTAAGAGGGTGACGATATGACAAAGGAAACACTGATCTATTCAGCAGCTGCAATCCAACATATCACATTCAACCTTATATCTGTCATCTCCTCAGTCCCAAACGCCTACAGAGAGCTGTTAGAAGACGAGATGCAACCAACTGAGCAACATGACTCTGACCCAACTTCATTGAAATCTGTTGCTGGCATCAATTTCATTTATACCAACAACTTGTAATTTTCCAAAAAAAAAAAAAAAAACCCACATTCCTCAGTTTCAGCTTTTGATATGTTGTTTTGGTTGAACTTGTTGTCAGCACTTTGTAAATCACATTGGGTTTGCACAATTTCTACAAGAGGTCCACAAGTTCACGGAGGTCCACCGAAGTTTTCAAAAAATGTGTTATTCAATTGCTATAAAAAAAAAAATCTGTATTTTTTCAACTGAAATGTGATTTGCATGAGAATAATAAAAACACTGGTGCAAAATGATGCATATTGTATTGTGTGTTAGTGTGGATCAGGTCTAAATGTTTGACTTGTGTTTTTGTCTCCTAACAGATCCCGTCTCAGGTAGGTTCCTTTGGTCTCAACTCACACTGGCATTGTTTCATTCTTCATTATTTTTTTCAGATTATTCACCAAAACCCAAGAGCTACTGAGGTTCCTGTAAAGGGATTTACTATGCTTTAGGCAAACTGCATCACTGCCATAAACATACTAGGATGAAGTGAATAATATTAAAATATAATGGGAATAAACAGATGGAGTTAAAATCTAAAGCTAAAAGCAATAAGATCAATTGTTTTTCACTAATTAACAATTCAAATTCACAGAAATGATAAAAAAAAACATGGTGGAACTTTTGGAGATTCAGAACTAAATCTTTATTCTGTACCATGGATGTAATGCGGTATGTTTATTATCAGTCCTGCATAAAAATTTAAGTACCGGTATATGTTTTATCAAAAACTGAAAATTTGAAACAGACAGCTCTTGTAACATTTGGAAAAAGTTCAAGTTTCCATTTTATTTCATGGTCCTTGGTGAAGTTTGCGAATGATTTGTCCTTGCATTTGTTTACTGATGAAATAGCACAAATGTTGAACATTTAAACAGCACAGAAAAAGTAAAATCCCACTCAGTTTTACCAGGGTCGAACGAAGGAGAACATCCAGACATAAACTGTGTGGAAATGTACAGTATTTATAAAACCTGGCCTTGTGAAGTTTTCTTTTCGTTGTGGAGAGACATAGTTGGGTTAGTTTTTGTTTTATTTATTTTTTAAATGCAAAAAATAATTTAAAAAAATGCCTTATAGCTGTTAAGCATTTATTTATTATTTTTTCTTAAAAGTATACACTGAGTGGATGAACTGCACTGAAGTAATTTATGCCATTACAAATGCAACCAAAACAAATGACCATGATAAAAGAATGAAGTAATACTGTAATATTAAGCTGGATGGGATTAAACGCAGTCTTCCCTTTAGCAAACTGCATTAGTGATTTATGCTTTATCCAAAGAACTCAGATGTTTCTTTTTAAATTGAATACATTTGTAATTGCACGGCACTATTTTATACAGTTGCATCATTCCATCCATCCTCACAATAGCCATTTCAGTAGTTTTTTTGTAGTGATATTTTTTAGTAGTTTTCTTTTAGTAGTGATATTTTCTCGTTAGGGGGATTGCAATCCCACTAATTTTCACACTTTTTTTTCCCAAAGGAAATGAACAGAGAACTCAAACAGAGTAAAATGTACAGTATAACAAAGTACTAAGTAAAACAAAGTACAGTGGTGCCTCAGATAACGACGATAATCTGTTCCGGCGTCACGGCCTGTATCCGAATCAGTTGTTGTCCGATGCGACTTTTTCCATAAAAATACATGTAAAATCAATAAATCCGTTATTCATTATTATTATTTGAAAAGGAACTTATGTCAATTATCTGAAACAGAATGCATGAAATTAGTTCTAAAAATGATT
>JAQQAE010003769.1:0-19698 GCA_029823295.1 Pseudamia nigra | reverse complement strand
TTTCTTTTGTCTCTCCTCTGTCCACTAACCCCAACCGGTCGAGGCAGATGGCCGCCTACCCTGAGCCACTGGTTCTGGAAGGAAGTTTTTCTTCCCCCCTGTCGCCCTTGGCTTGCTCGCGGTGGTTCTGTTGTGTTTACTCTCTGTGTAGTCATGAGGTCTCGGCCTCGAATTGTGAAGTGCCTAGAAATGATTGACGACTATGATTGGCGCTATGCAAATAAAACTGAATTGAATAGAACTGAAAAAGATAAACTCAAACAAAACAAACCTAAATTCAAGTTCTAAATTACTAATTCAGATATTATAGCGAAATGCAGAAATTTAGAATGACACAACAAAAATGTGGCAATAAATACGGTACTTAAATTTATTAGACTGATTGAAGCTATAATATAATTATTGATGTTATCTGTGATTTTTTTTGATTCACTGTTTTAAAAACAAAACAGAAAAATTGTAAAGCACATTACTATTTTTTGATTAAGATGCCAAAATGTAGTTATTTACTTGTGTTCCTGAGCAGAAAAGGTAGTTTTAGTAGTTGAATGTTATGCTTAACTTATGACCTCTCAGAGATGTCCAGTGTGGTGGCTCAAGTTTGAATTAAAAATGTGAAATCAGTTTGAAATTCCTCACTCCTGTTTAACATAGTGAAACACCGAGAACTCACTGAAAAGGAAAAAGTCTGCATTAAATAATTTTATGATGCTGGATGGTCTTTGAGACAGTAGATGACCAGAGCTTGACTTATTCTCTAGTGAATCCATTAGTTGCACTGCCCTAGTGAGTCCAATAGAATGAAGATAATAATGATGATAATAATAATAACATATTATGATAATAATAATAAATAATTATTATTATTATTATTACTTATTATTATTACAAGACAGTGTTAATGAATTAATCTGTTCATTCATTAGTCTCCATTCCAGCTGCTGAAATAATAATACTTTAAATGTCAGATGTATATGATTATCATAGAGGAATAACCCATTTAGGTGATAAGCTCATGCCAAACTAGAGTGGACTCAGGAAGCTCCATCTCCCACCAAGGTTATCTATTCACCCATCACCCTCTTGGTAATATGCCAGAATGTATACCTTTCACCATGGACATTATGTTTTAATGTCAGTTTGTTTGTTTGTTTGTTTGTTTGTTTGTAGGATTACACAAAAACTACTGGACAAATTTCGATGAAATTTTTACCATTTGGCCCTTGGGCTATGGAAAAACTCATGCATTTTTAGCCTGTTATTATTCAAGATATTAACAAAATGTCACAAACAGCCCAGTCCCACCACATCAGACATAGGGTGAACATGGAAACGCAACACAAATCACACTCAGGCCTTTGTTGCTGTCATTCACATATTGGCTAAAAATTGAGCTACTGCAGCGCCTGCTTTAGTCCAGATATGATCCTCTAAGAAGTTAGCCAAAATGTCAGAAAATGCTGCATCCTGCAATGTCACAGAATATGATTAAAACAGTTATCCAGAATACATATCCTGACCCATATCATCTCCCAAATCTAATGGATCTGTAGCCCAAGGGCCATCGCTGGTGATAATGTCATCAAAATCCACCCTGTAGTTTTTGCATAATCCTACTAACAAAGGTAATAAAATAAACTAAGCAAAATATTCAAAATGACAAATAAAGGTTTCCTTTTCAATAGAAATATGATCCATGGCAGTAAATAGTGAGAATAATAATAATAATTTATCAACTTGCCTCCATTACATCAGGAATGCTGCCTGTTGAAATGACAATACTACACTGTCAGAAAAACATTTGTGTACAAAGTGATCAGCATCAAATAGAGGGAAACAGCCTGTGGAGGTGATGACAATAGGATTAATGGTCGATCATACAAAGTACTTTCCAATGTGAAAAGACCCTTGAATATTCAGATTTTTAATAGAGATGCCAATTATGAAGCTGAAGTATCATTATCTGTGCAGCTACGTCATCATCACTACAGGAAACAAGGAACGAGTAGGAGCTAAGAAACACTAGAATAGGAAGATAAACAAGAACCATACGTTCAGTCAGACGTGTACAGTACACTATCTTTACATCATAATCTGTTCATGCAGTTTTTTCAGTTATGAATAAAAATATTTGGTTATGACTCAACAACCCTCAAATTATTACACTTACTGTACATTCTTGCCTCAAACTGAACACTACATTCTGTTTAACAATGCTAAAATATTTGACTTTAAATAATAGGTGACATGAGATACATTTATCTTCCCCTTTAACCACTATGACACAGTACATCTTAGTTCATTCTTAAGTGAATGTCATGAGGTCATAGTGTTCTTGACCTTTCACCTTTGGCCACCAAAATAATTGGAATTTATGTTAGTCTCCAATTGAATTTATCAAACTTGCATCAGTGTGTCAGACTATTCCTGAGATATTCTATCATAAGAATTAAGAGACATGAGATCACATTGTCCTTGACACTTGACCACCAAAATGGAGACTGAAGTCTATTGGCTGTTTTTAGAAAACAGAACTGCCCGAATCCTCTGGAGTTGGCCTAGAGGAGGGGTGTCCAATCCTGGCAATGATTGGACACCCCTTGTCTAGAGTGAGGGAAATCAACTTCAAAATTATTGTTGCACATGACAAATTTTGGAGACAAGGTTTGATTTTGACATAAGAACAGGCTTCAGGGTTTGGAAAAGATCATAGTTAGAGCTGAAATAATATCATGCAACAGCTGTTGCATGATACACGCAGGGTCTAAAAGTAAAAATATTTGCTTTCAGGATTTAAAAGGACACATATCGTGCATTTTTTGGCATAATATTTCAAGTTTCTGGATCCTAAAGATGATTTAAATGCGGTTTTAAGTTTCAAAAGCCCTCTCAGTGTTTTCCATGCTGATTTCTTTCTTCTTCTTTGAAGCTTGGCTGAAAAATTATCATTTTGGTCCCTCCATGCCATAGCACGGACCAATCAAGGTTCATGCAGTGTAGCTTATGCAAATTTGACAAGACACCGGTAGGGACTGGTGTGAACTGAACCATGCAGAGAGCTGACCTGAGTCCAGGTGGCCAGAGCCTATGCCTCAGGCTGAGGTGATTGACAGGAGATGTGAAATCACATCTGATTGAGAAGGCAAACTGCGAGATTTCAGGCAGATTCAAATGAGCAGGTCAGAAAAGATACTGCAACATTATTTTAGGGCCCAGGAACATGTTTTATCATGTTAAAGAGCACAGAAATTTTTCATAATATGTCTCCTTTAAGCAGATAACACTGATTTGTTCTAGAACCACATCCACACCCAATCAAAATACTGGCTACTTTAACCGCTTTAAACAGTCAATGAGTATTGTTATATTTCTGCTGAGGTCAGGCTGGAAATACTAATACACTACAGTGATATTTTGATAAGAGACACTCAAAAATACAATAAGAACAGGTATACTAGGCAGGTGGTACTACACTGAAAAAGAAAAAGTACAGTATACGGTACACTAAGCCCATTAATTAATTTTTTTCCTGGTTCATTGTATCAATGGTCGGCACCTCAGAAACCATCAAATATCAACATGTTGTCAAGTAAAATAAATACAAAGTCACGATTCTGGTGTAAAATATAACACTTGTCCTCTTTCGACATACTGTATGTATCATCAGCTGGAAGTGGTGAAGTGTTGATATGAGAAAGAAAACAGGCAAGAAAAGAAAAAGCCTTAAAAAGTGCCTTGTGTTTATTCTGCAAAGTACTGGCTTAAAACATCATAATAAAGATTAGGTGTAGACTGAATATTAGACGCTATAGCTTTATATCTAATTTTTGTTAAAAACAAAGCCCTTTTACACTTTAAATATTAGAATTAGAATAAATTTTATTTAAACTTTTCTGGGAAATTAAGCTCCTTCAGTAGACATGAAAGATTATATGACTATATGATTAAGATATGTATATGTATTTAAAAAGATACTGTATATTTAAACCTCAAAACCTGCAAGTAATTACTGCAAGTAAATTCTACAGCAGTCAGTGCAAATATTTATGACAGTGGTATTATCATTGCTCTTTGATAATGAACCATAATTAAATCAATAAAGTTGGATTTATTCAGTATTAGTTTGTAAAGGCTGCTCCATTTGTGAAACCACACAGAGATGATGAATGATAAGAGAAAACATGTTACCATATTACTGCTAGAAATGTAAAATTAAGAGTGATGTAAAATCAGAAGAGAACATAAAAAATAACTCACAAAGGATGACTCAGTTTCTGCATCAATCACTTCGATACGTCTAACTAAAGTTTCCAAAATACGCCAGTGAAGCCAAAACAAAACTGTGTCTAGTTCTTAAAAAGTTGACCAATGACAGATGGAGGACGTTTACTTGGCATAAACAAAGCATCGCTTTTGTAGGTCAGCAGTATCAAACTGTCTCTACACAGTGCAGCAACAAAAATAAATAAAAGGTTTATCTTACACAAGTATGAAATCTTGTCATGTGCTTCAAACAATGATAACAAGAGCAAGAGTGTCTGATTTGAATGTGTAAATGTCAGCCTGGGAGAGACGACGCGCAGTGAGGAGAGGGAACAAACTTATTCACACGTGCATGGGAACAGTCACATGCATGCAAATACTGTGCATAAGTGCTTTACACACATGGGTTATGTTAGTATGTAAAAGGACTGACCAAGGCTTAAGTACACTGTACAGTATGTGCACAAATGTACACATTATATGCACTCACAGGTCAAATTAGGACAAATCGAGTGAGGGCAATTCTGAACAAAAAATAAGCCATGGGAAAAGGCTAATTAAAAACTAATGCTACAGAACTACAGTATTAAAATTTACTTACAGGGTCAATTTTATGGCGAAAAAAAGAGTTTAAATTATTTAAAAACAATGTGAGAGGTGATTTTAAACAGGAATTTGTACAAAAGGGTCTTCCAAGAAGAAATTTAATCAGAGGAGTAAAGATAGATGAAGGATCAAAGAGGTTTTTCATTTAATACATGAGAAACATAAAATAAAATTGTTTTTGGATGAATTGAACTCATTTACAGTCCTAAAATTGCCCCTGATTGAGCTCTGTTTGATTGTGTTGTAAATTCATATTTGACTAACGGCTGAACATTTTCAAATAAAATTAATTTCACCAGAAAAAATGGAAAAATATTGTTACCATACAGTCTACAATAAAATAGACCATTTTAATAGTTTTTATACATGCCCACAAGCACACACATACACACACACCCACACACACACACACACACACACACACACACACACACACACACAGAGTTTATCGCAAGACAAAGACATGAGACATTAAAACACTCACATCATGTAATACAGGTAAACACATATTATTGAGACATATGAATAAATAGTAGATACATATACTGTATAAACTTAAAATACCACACACGCATTCAACAACAAAGACACACATACAGTATACTCAAACACATCAGACATAGATCCAAGCAGAAAAATCCTACATGCCAACACATACACACATAAATATTTAGATTTTAACTAATAAATACACACAGACAGTCACATGTAGCTAGTTAGTGAGATGACAAGTTAACAATCACTGATGGCAAGAAAGTGATGCCACCCACGGCCTGCGAGCACTGACTGAAACCATCAGCATGTTTATATTTACTTTTTCTCTCACTTCACATCAGGACACCGAACATGTCTGACATTTGATATCTGAGGCAAACCACCGCATGAAGGCATTTTGAGAAAACAGCAGATGAGTAAAATCAGCAGAAGCAGCCAAGGCAAATGTACCTAATCACCAACTGCAGAACAGACAGGATAATTATTTTATGTCACATCCTACATGCAATAGAAACGGTTTAAATGGTTTATATGCAGGTAAAAGGGAAATAATGACCAGTGTTGTCAAAATGAAAATGGACTGTTCAGGATTTACCTCAATTTTAAAGAAAAGATTTTCAGTTTTGACTCATAAGAAAAGTAAATACAATCAAGAAACGGAGAAAAATGGGCTAGGTTTGTTTTTAGTCAGTGAAAAATCTCTGTCATTGTGAATTAAATGTGCCAATGAAAATGAATATGGTTCATATCGTATGCGCTGTGAAATAAGTCTCATTTTGAAAGTGTACGTCTCAGTCATAAAGCAGAGACGGCTCATCTTTACCACCGGATCGAAAACAGGCACGTGACAAAAGAAAATGTCCAGATACGACATGTGCATTTGGTTTTTTAAAACCTCTAAAAACTGAAAATGTGCGACTCACCCTGTACTGAGATGACTCTGTGATCCTACTAAATTACAGTCTTTGCACCCAAAACTTTTTTTTCCTTTTGTACCAGTTGTCAACACTGAGAAACACAAAACTTTGACTTTTTTCTAATATGCATTTGTTGTTGCTGAAAAGGTTAAAAGCTTTTTTTCCAGTCGAAACTGAGTGGGTTGACAGAACAGCACATTTCACCAGGCAAATTTCCCCTGGTGCTCTGGTAATATTATCACTCCAAAGCATCATAGTTTCACTATGACTTATGGATTTATTTATAAGAAGAAAACAAGTCTGACACCAATTAACTCAAAGTCAGTCACAGCTTCGTTTGTCAGTTCGAGTATCGTATCTTTAAATGAGTCGCAGCCTGAAAAAAATAATAATTCAACGTCAAATGCCAACTTCAAGGTTCAGTGTATGCTTCAGTTTCAATAGGACCGATCATTTTACAAATACATACTGAATTTAAGAATGTCACTGTGCTCTTATCCTGGTGTGTATGTACTTGTTTAATTTAGATGAAGTAGTTTCACTTTAAAACAGCTTTTAAAAAATTTCAGGACATTTATAAACCACAGTTTTCTGTCACATAATATTTTCTATTTAGTATATTTTACTTCAGGCAACTTAAAATATTTTAGGCTTATGAAAACTTAATGTGTAATTTATGCATGAAATACTCAGAAATGTGGTTTGATTTTTAAAAAGTAACTAACAGCTCACTAGCATTTAATTCTACTCCACCCACGAGTCAGTGTATGTCACCTTTAAACAATCAGCGATCAAATGATTCTCATTCTGATTCAGAGTTTCACTATTACTGATAGTTTTATTTATTAAAAAACATAAACCTAAAGCAACCAAACCACTTTCCACGGTCATGTCCAGGTTGAAATAATTACTCATCACTGTTTTTCACACAGACATAAACAGATGAACTCTTTTTCACATCCAAAAACCCTGACAACTTTTCAGGGGCCTGTAACTAAAACACCCACCAGCCACCGATGACAATTTTCTAACATTCATCAAAACTAGTAACCACCAAGTCAAATCAGAAATGAAATGAACAATTTTTCCCCGGACGGTTGACATCATGTTTGTTTTTGTGCAGTGAAAACCTGCGTGATGGGAGACGATCTCGCCACCGACCGATTTCACAAAGCACACCTGAGAAACATGACATAATCCAGAATGACTGTGTTGCCTAAAATACAAGAGGAGACAGGCTGGGTTTACTCTGCGTGTTTTTACTATCAAAATTAGTCAGAGGGTATAAGAGAAGACGTCGAGGCTGGTTTTTGACGCGATCAGGCACTTCTCAAAAAGTGAAAAGGAAGCTGAGAGGATGAGAGAAGAGAGTGGGTAGAGGAGCAGAAGCACTTTTCCTCTTTCTCTGTTGCTGATATTTTGACATTGAAAGGAGACAGAAAATGAAAAAGAGGGTCAAAAATAGGCAGAAGAGAAAAAAGTAATGGTAAATGTTTTTTTTTTGTTTGTTTTTTTCAGAGCTCCCACTAGTAACTACTCCATATTGAACAGTTTGTGTTTTATAATTTAAAAAGTGTTTCAGTCGACTGAAAAGGAAGATTAAATTCATATTCATTCATTTTTTCTGCTTCTGACATTTTAAGGACATGTTATAGAAATATAATTTGAGTATATATGTAGAATGAAAGAAAATAAGACATAAAAGAAGCTGATTTTTAAAAGCAGTGTATTAAAATTACAGGACAGAGATGGTAAGAAATGACATATTTGGAAGGTTTTGCATGTATATGTGTAAAGCTTTTGTACATAAATACTGCACAACATTCACTATACATGCTTTTAGATTTAACTATAAATAAACTCATAAACATGTGTTCAAGCTGAATCATGTCACCTTTAATGCCTCACCGATCAAAGTAGTTCTCATTTTGATTCAGTTTCACAAGCACACACTCAAAAATCTACTTTGCTCCCTCTGTGTCTTCGAAGCAGACTGACTGACAAAAAAGAGGTAAGGGGGGGTGAAAACAGCTAAACCAAAAAGTCATAATGGTAAAACTGCGGTGCGCGTAGACTTGCTGCAAATAACAGTTCAGTTTGACAGAGCAGAGAAACAGAGAGAAGTGGGAGGATTTTGACAGAGACAGAACAAAAGTGTGTGTAGGAGAGCTGCAGCCCGAGCACCCGTCCGGCTCCATTTTGAAGTGCAATGTGAACACGACACCACCATCTGTTCAAAGTGGCGAACGCAGACAACTGCTGCAGATCTCGTACACCTCCACAGCAGCAGCAGTTTCACCAAATTTATCCTACCATAACCAAACCATCGCATGCATTTCTCCTGCATTAGAAGGGCTTAAATTCTTACTGATATTCAAATTACAAATGACTTTGATTTTTATAGTGTGGTACCAAAGAGAAAGACAGTTGGTTTGAGCTTTACTCATTATGACTAACTGCAAGATGTGCCAGACTGCTGCTGATGTAAAATCCGAAGAGAACACAAGAAGACGTAGAGCACGAAGGGGAGAAAGTGAATGAGTAAACAGAAGTCAGTGACGCGGTTTACATGCTCATACCCACTATTACGGTGGTATTCTGAATTTGACAGGTGTTATGTAAACAGCATTTCCAGGTTGGATAATGTAAATTAAATCATTTTGCAAACTGAGCATTTTCCTAAACTGTGTGGGAAATGCAATCTTCCAGCTTACTGTGAATTCTTTGGACTTGTGTACGGTGTGTTCAGAATATGCATCTCATCGGCAGGTTGAGGTTAGCTGAGATAGAGGAAAACAGTGGGGACTACACAAAAAAGTACTCAAGTATTTTCACTTCATAACTTTAATGACTCAAGAACAGTACTGTAGAAGCAGAAGTACGCGAGTAGGAGTACATACATTTTTGTTCAGTTTTCTTGGTTGTTTTAATCTGACTTGGTTATAGCAGTGGTCTGATGTGAATGACAGTGAAAATGTGGTGTTGCAAAAATCACACTTTTCCAGGAGAAGAACAGATGAGAAGTAACCACCAGAGGCAAAGTGAATTTAATCTGCTAGCATGCAAAACAACCTACAGTGCAATCATTACAATCTGAGTGCTTATGAGTCTTTGCTCTGGAATTGTTAAGTATCAGCTATCATTAGAAGAGCATTTTTATGGGAAATTGATAATACACAGCTCAAGTTCAGCTCAGCCAGTGCTTACAAACAGTGTAGTATCAAGACAAAGAAAGAAACTCCCTTTTGTTCACTACGGTGAACATCTGCCTTTATATAGATGCTGAAAGGCGGCAGAGTCAGTTCAAATGAGTCTTAACACCGAAATCTGTTTATGAGCTGTCAATAAAAGTGACTCCATCATACTAAAACCCATCAATACTGGTGATAGTACAAATAAAAAGTGACAAACATGTACCTCTAGACACCTCTATAACATGACATTTGTAGAATAAAAACACCTCCAATCAGAGTTGAACAGTCCACCTGTCATTCCATCAGTCTGACAAGCAAAAAAGAAGCAATCATAGTGCTGTGTCGAACTGCACATACACAGGTGCAGCAGTTTATCGTTGTAAAACCACCATCTTAATCGGTTTCTGTGTTGTTGGTTTGAATCCAACATATTAAAACACCACAGTGACAGGACAACAGAGGCTGCAGAATTGCTCTTGGAGTCAGGGAAATTTGGCAAGCTTAAAGGTGCCTTACAGATGGCAAAGGGCTCTTTAATGGCAAGAATAAGCAGACAAAATATTCTAAATATAGAATACTCTTCGATAGATATTTTTACTTCTGTACTTATGCGATAAAGTCAATAGAAAAACATCTAAATCGTTGAATTCTCTGTTCTCCTGAACTACTCCTGTCTCAGTTCCATTCCTGACAATCACACAGCAAGCATCCTCTTCTCAGTCTCTTTCCAGCTCATTTTAAACTCAGGTAAAGATGCAGGATGTACATTTACACTTTAAATAGTTAGAACGGAACCCTTTTTACTGAGAAGAACTAAACAGGTAGATGAAGTAAAAGTACCGTAGTTGGGGGAGTGAGTGGATCATAACTTTAGCTCCTGTGAGATGTTTCCTCTTCTCACAAACCGATCGAAGGGTCAGTGCATCAGGGTCAGTCCACAACATCGACACTTAAGGCAGTGATGGGTTTTCCCCAAGAGGAAGTTAATGAGGGGAAGTAAATAAAGAATTCATAAAAAACTACTACAAAGTGAGAAAAGGGAGAGAGTTTTCTTGGAAAATGAACTGTAACAATGTTTACATAACAATTTCAAGTATAATATGAGGTCACTATTACAGTACATCAACCTTTACCCACCAGAATCTAATCAGAACATTCTTACATTCAAGAGAATGTTTGGGCCACATTTTGTAATATTTCATTAAGCCATCCCTGAGAATGAATCATGCTGTACTTAAAACATAATGGTTTCAAACAATAGTCAGACATTGTTGTAAAGATTTGAAGTAGACACATCGAAAAATTCACAGAGTGGTCGATAAAATACACACTGCAGATATGACTATTACCTCCCTCAAGGAGGTTATGTTTTTGTCTGAGTTAGTTTATTTATCTGTTTATGTATTTATCTGTCTGTCTGTTTGTTTGTTCAAAACATAACTCTGGGCGTGCCTCGGTAGCTCGGTTGGTAGAGTACCTGGCAGTGTAAACCCGTGTGTGGCTTGCAGCAGCCCAGGTTCACATCCAGTCTGCAGCCCTCTGCTGCATGTCACTCCCCCATGCTTACTCCCCACTTTCCTGTCAGATCTTCACTGTACAACTGTCTAATAAAGGCCAAAAAAAAACCTTAAAAACATAACTCAAAAAGTTATGAAAGGATAGGTCAGAAATGGCACAAGGAGCAATCAGTTAGATTCTGGGAGTGATTTGGATCAACATTTGTCCTTGTAACACCACCAATAACAGAAAAAAATTTGCCAAAAAACATATGGCGACATCATAGATTCTCTCAAACCACAAAGTTTGATCCAGATATGGGAACTATTCTGGATACAGTGATCCAGAATGCTTATACTTACAGGGGTTGAGGACAAATATACTGTAGCTACTGTAAGGTAGCAAATAAAGCAACTGACACCAAATTGCAGTGGAAAGTCTTCTGATTCAGTAACGTGCCCATGGATTGATGTATCTTCAACATTTATGTAGCTAGATCCAGAAAAATTGTAGAAATATTATTTTCTGAATAATATTGAATAACTATTGAACTAATAATGTTATGTATGTTATTCCAAACACTAATGGTAGGTTTCATGGTCAAGAATCCAATAATGAGGGTGAAATAATTTTAAGAATATTGCTTTTTGGTGCAATAACATTATGTGGGAAATGAGCATAGGTTCAAATGATAATGGTAGGTTTTCACTGTGAAGAGAAACTGGGCTGCTTTGGCAGAAGTCTGTGCTCTGTGAGTGTTTTCCAAGTAATGTGTGTCATGATAGCATGTCCATTCCTCCAAGCCCTAATAGAGTCACACACACAAGCACTGCAGGTAGTAACAGAGGAAACGTTGATTAATCCTGTGAGAGTTCAGCGATTAGATTTTAGCGTGTACATCAGGACAGAGCCATCAACTACCACGGTGTTTGAAACCACATCTGCTTATAATTTGACTCTTCGGCCTTCTGTACTTGTTGCCTGTTTCATCAATAGCTGTCTGTCTTCTGCAGTTATTTTCATAACTACAGAATGAAAACTGATGTGACTCAGGCATAGATACTGTTTACTGTCATCCTTTCATTACAATTAGTGACATACAGTATTTACTAATACTGTATTTATTGTCATTCCATTAGAATGCAATAGCTACAAGTACAATTAGTTACATTACAGTTATATTATTGAGTCAATACTAGTTTGGACGTTTGCACAAGCCACTGTTTTTAAATCATAGCAATCAATATCAGTAACGAAATGTATCAATAAATTAGCTTTCTAATGGATTACTATCTTGCATGTGGAGCATGCAATTAAAAACAATATACAGCATGCCTGAAATCCTTCTATAATGACATAAGCTTTATTTTGTGACACAACATGATTAAAAATAACCCACAGGGCATGTATGAGTATTTCAGTGTCATTTTCTCCTGTGTTTCTCCACAAAAACAATAAGGGTCATATAATGAATAATAAAACATTTGGCATAATGTAAGCAGGTCTATTCATTAGATATTTAATGCAGCATTATATCTTTAAGAATTAACTGCACAAATTCAATATCAGTGCAGCTGGAGTTCATATTGCGTCTGTAATGATGAGCTGTATACTTTATGATAAACTAACCTGCTGGATGTCGACATTTGTTGCAGACTAAAACAGACATCTTCTTAAACTAGTTCTAGCCTTAAATATTGAATCAGCATAAAAGTGCACAGTGAGACGCAGTATTTCATACATTTTCATTAAAAATGCAACCACTGCTGTTGACACTGAATGGAGCATACTGCAGTGGTTCATTGAATAAACCATAATCACTGCGTGATGGATGACCTTAATTCACAAACCCCTGTTCAGTTTAGTTACTGATCAGTCATGTCGGGGTTTGGAGGAGTATCAGTATCAGTCTAATCAGAGTCAGACGGTTTTACCTCCTACGACCTGTTACTCTCACAGATAGCCATCTAAATTGCGACTCCTTAGTCAAATAACTGTTGTTTATGCTTCGTGCTATACATTTCTAAAAACCTCAACCCTATTTTAAACGCTAATGCCCCTTAGCTTTACCAATACATAAGCTTGAAATAACTGAGCTTACCAAATGTGTCCACATGGAAAGGGTTAGAGGAGGTGACAAGTTTATGTATAGACATGCAGTGTGAATTTTAAATGTCAAGACTCAAGTTTGAAAAGCTGTTGCCTTAAAGAACACAGAGCAACTCAAGCAAAGACACTGGGGTATAATCAGTTCATTTCTGTTTTAACATACAGTATGTACTTTGCTTTATTTTTAAATGAAGAAATTATCCAAAACAAACCTCATTTGTAACTGGTTAACACAGAGCATTATTTACACAGACTATGAATATGAACATGTTTCTTAGTTATAAAGTATTTAACTGAGTTGAGGATCTGTAGAATTCACTGACTAAATACTACACGGACAAGAAAAAAATTCAAACAAATGTGAATATCAGTGATCAGTCCATGCAAAGGTGCCTCTAGATAAACTCGCATACAGTCTCACCAGTAAGTTTCTAAATGCCAACGCCTACCTCCCACGAAACCGAGGTGAATTTAGATTAATCTGAACTTATGATTTTAGTCGGAAGTCTGCTTTTCTGCCTTTGTGTTTTCAGTCTTTTCTCATCTAACATGGATGAGATTTTTATTTTCTAAATGTTATGTAGAGTATTATACTTTTAAAAACATCTTGTATAATATACAATGGTACTGGAACATTTGTGAATCCTTTTGGGTTTTTATATTTCTGCACAAAAATGACTTGCATCACTGAAACATGGAAGCATAGGTGCGGTTCCTGTCATGCAACGGGGACACTGTGACAGTTACCATTCAAAATTTGTATACTGGATCATTTTCCTTAATAGGTTATGAAGTACTGTATACCATTTTTGTCTCATCTGTTTAACTGGGTTCTTCTTGTGTAACTTCAGGACTTTTGTGAAAATCTAGTGATATTTTAGGTCATATTGATGTAGAAATGGAGAAAATTCTGTGGGGTTGAGAAAGTTCTAAACACCACTGTACATTTTCTCTGCTGTTGCTGCTATAACTCAGAATGTGTTATGGGGTCTGAAATGCCCAGCTGAATACTACACTAAAACATCTTTGCATATTTAGACAAACTAACTTGTTAAATGTCTACAATATGAATCATATTCTGTAGAAAATAAACCTCACTGGCTGTGGTAGACATCAAACTCACACGTGGCTTTAAGAACATGAACAACTCATATCCATCTACAAAAACCAAATCTTATGTCAAGCTATGAATTAAGATAAAATGGCTATAAAAACTGAGAAAGAAAGCCATTGGACAAATAATAAATCTAAGTATGGTGCCACTGTGCAACAAAGACAAGTTATCAAACACTAACGGTATCTACACTTTCCAAATGCCAGTGCACCTTCTGAATGACATTTAAAATGACAACCTTAGGTGGGCAGCAACCTCAGTATCTTCTAATATTTTCTTTTTCCTTCTTTGTAATTTATAGTGTGTGTTATCAGCCGCTGCATCACACAGTGGCGTCTGTGTCTATGGCCTGCAGATGCTGAAGTGTCCTCAAGTGAAAGACACCGAGTCTGCACGCCTCCTACTGTCTGGAAGAAAAGAACCACAAGTGGGAGAGGTCTCACCTTCAAAAAAGCAAACCAACGATAAGGCAGTGAATGAAAAGAGGAGTTGCAGTAAACCAAAGGATTACTGCAGTCATAGTGTAATTTAGATTACATGTGTTTTTCAAGATGTGCCATTTTCCCCGTTTTGCACTTATAAACAAACAGCCTGGTCAAATAGGGAAATGATAAAGAGCTGTTTTCACTGTGGTTAGAGGAAAGACTGTGATGAGGTAAGATGTGCAGCTGAATCTTTTGCAGCCAAGCACTTGTACTTTCCTATGCAAGTCCCCTGGCAACCTCATCTGAAGAGATATCACCCAAAAAATCCAACAGTCTGAAATAGTGTTAAAAATGTACAGTCTTTTAATTTTACTAACAAAGGATTTAATCTCTACTATGGCTCTGTCACAGCGGTGATGATACACGTGGCAAGGTTATTGTTGTGTAACGCTTCCCAGCAACAGCAACACAAACGAGACAACACGCAGACAAAACAGCACTCAAAACATTTCTGGATAATGTGCACAACTAAAGCTGACTTACAAGTTGTGACGGTTTGACAGTTTTGTCCAACAAAGATAAGCAGAAAAATGAGTTTAAAGTTCTTAAGGAACTAAAGATTTATTAGTTTCAGCTAAAGTTGTGTGGGGAATAATGCTACTAATAATAGCAGTGCTGTATAATAAAAAGTTTCCTTTGATATCTTTTCTTGAAGGAAAAAAAAAATTGTAAAGTCATCATTTGGGGTAATTTTAAAATCAGCTGCATGTTTTTTCCTATGTGATAAAATGAAGTACACCTGTGTCATTTGGAAACTCCAAACGTGACGAAACACTTCTTAGTCACCATTCAACAGCTGCCAACTCAGAAACTTTGACCACTTTGATCTTTGACTAAATATCCAGAACTAATCACAACTAAGAAACAATATCCAAACAGATTCACCCATTTATCACCCTGTTCTCAGTCCCAATTTCTGATGAATTACAAAAAAAGGAGTGAAAAGGGGGAAAAAAATCTAAAAATCTATCTGCACCTCTGAGTCACTGGAAGCGATGTTAAATGTCACTGAATTGCGTAGATGAAAATGACAGATTCTCATGTGAATGGTTTTAAGTCATTAGCCCTAACGTTATGGCAGCAGAAAGAGCAAGTGTATCCATGGTTTTTAGTCTTTTAGTGTCTTTCAGCCTTTGTAAGTCTTTTATAGACTTTTTGGCTTTTTTATGGCTTTTAACATTTTAGCGTCATTTACGTAGGCCTTTTTAGGTCTTTTAGCCATACTGTCCTGGATTCGATCCCAACACCGGGCAGCGGGGCCCCTCTCCGGGTACCGCGGCTTCCTCCCACAAACAAAAACATGTACCAGGTGAATTGGTTAGTCTAATAGTTGAATGTGGACAATTTAGTGAATGATTGTCTGTTTGAATGAATGTTTGGTGGTGGTTGGAGAGGCCATTGGCGCAAATTGGCTGCCATGTTTCTGTCAGTCTGCCCCGGGGCAGCTGTGGCTACAGATGAACCACTGGGAGTGAATGAATAACCGATTCAAGCCTGCTTTGAGAAGCAGGATTGAAAAGCATTATATATATCCAATCTATTATTATTATATTATAAGTCTTTTAGCATTTTTTTAGCCTTGTTAAGTCATTTAGCATCTTTTAGCCTTTTTAAGTCTTTTAGCATCTTTTAGGCCTTTTTATGTCTTTTGGTGTCTTTCAGTCTTTTGGTGTATTTTTATGGCAAAAATTCCATGTATTGCTGTGGGTCGTATGGTTTATGTGAATCTGTGTATCTATTTCTATGTATAGCACCTTGAAAACTATTGATTTTTAACATGCGCTACATAAGTAAAATGTATTGGATTAGATTGAATTTATAGTCACACCAATCCATAGAATCCCATGCATATAGAGAATCTTTGTCATTATCATTGTACATTTAAGTTGGCATGAATAATATAATAACGATCAGGGTGAACATACTTTGCAGGGTACTTAATCCCAGCAGCCAATACACTCTGACAACAGATTATAATCTACAACAGGATATTCATAATTAACAACCTAATTTTTACTTTTTAACTATTCATTCTGCCCATCTCCTTACCACCTAGAGCATCCAGTGGCTTTCTGCAAAAAGTTTTATTGAGCTTTGAGGGCTGCAGTTTTTTTTTGTTTTCCAATCCATCCTTCAGTTGAAACATTAGACTGTAGTGGCTTTGTGGTCGGCCATCGGAGCCAATTAGCTGAGAGAGCACTGCTACACTTGTGAGCCTAAGTAAACAATAGTTGTAAAACACAGTACATCTTTTCTTGCAGGTTGCAGCTCCATGTGCAATGAGGCAACGCAAACCTCAACTTGGAGATTGTGTTTTTGGTAAGGTACAGTGATTTATTTTAATAAAACTGAAATAAAACCATCTAGTTGAACACTTATTCTGGCCAGATGACATCTGTGATAAAGAAACACAGCAAATTAGCAGATACTGGGTGAAGTAAAAATAATTAACTTAGTCCGTTTTCAGCAGATTCAGTATGTATGTTGTATATATTCCTTACTCATTTTTGAGTCATGAATAGACTACCTTGCATATAGTATTGTTAATAATCTTTGGATAGTGTGAGGTTCAGTAACTATATAGATACAGCCAATAAAAACATACAAATGCTCTGGTTAAATTTATACAGCTTACATTTTATGCTTTTATCTAACCTGATAAGAACTGTAGTAAATAAATAATGTGTACTGTACTTTTGCCACTTACGTACGTACAAGAAAGTATGCGGGCTGAACACTGACTCACTGTCTAATAAGGAGGAGGTCACACTTTAGAATGGGGTATACATATCAGATCAAAATTTATACCCTTTTATACCCTCACCACTCTATAGAGATGTGCACAGTACACACACACACACACACACACACACTCCCTTACACACTCTCTTCTTCTTCTCCTTTCGGCTGCTCCCCTCACTCTCTAAAGGAGTATATAATATGTGGGACCCTCCAACCGTCCAGGCTTGGGTGACCCCCTTTGCAACACCTCCGCGGATGGACTGGACATAGCTCCCAGTGCGAAGACCCCCTTGAGGAAAACAGTGGAGCAAAAAGGAAAAAAAACAGAAAGAACACCGAATAAACAAATCTGAAGGTATAAGAGCTATAAGCTACAAGTACTGTAGAAGTTAATCGAAACTATCAATAAAATAAAAAACAATAAAAGCAAAGAAGAAGCAACACAAATAGCTAGTTTCAAACAAGTAAGAATAATAATAAAAAGAAGTCAGTTTTAAGCTGAACTAAAAAGATGGCAATTATCCATTAGTTAGCTGCTTATATATTTTACTGTACTGGGCCTTTATTAGAGTTAGGGGTTAATATGGGTACTTAATTAGTAACAGTAACAGTCAATAAACATGAAATAAAGGGAATCTTTGTTGAAGCTTTGCTGAAAGTTCCAGAAATGCTGAATAAATATGCAAAAACTAAATAATTACAACATATAGAACATCGGTATAGGCTTTTATGTTGACATGCTTCCTTACTGGAGGTTTTATTTTGAAATTCTATGATCATTTTTTAGACATATTGTGAAAAATAAGGTTTCATGTATTTTCTTTTTACAATGTATCTAAAGACTAATGTAAAAATATCAAAATTATCATTCCAGGGAGAAAAAAAAACACCCAGCTGTTTTTCATGGACCTGAAACAAGATGTGGATTTCTCGATAACTGTGACATAACTATGCAATCACTGTTTTCAGTCAAAAATTCAGGTCTCACCAAACGTCATCCTGACATCCTGGGATAATGTGACATGGAGTTTAAATGATGGAATCCATGGTGCAGACAAGAAATGGTTACGGTCAACTGCAGCTCATTGTATTTAAAGCAACACACTCTGAAACAAGGGCCGGGGTTTGCAAACATGGTAGAATGAAGAATCTCTGTTTTATCCTGAGATCAAATTTAAAATACACACTCCAGGTATGCACAAGAATTATATTATTAAAGATGAATATTTTAAAACATAATAGAAATGTGCATGTGCTTAATAAGCCAAACACTATGGTAGTTCAGTGGTATGAACATCACAAATTTGACAGAAAAGAACTGTTATGACATATGAAATGTTTTAGTTTATCATATTGAGGAGATTTTTGATTGACTGATTGGAAGATTTGAGAAAGATAAATATCAACGGTAAAGCCTGCTCTATATAAATACTGAGTCAGGTGTAAGCATACGAGCACTGGGATCAGTCAGAACATCATATTTCTACCTCAGATTAGTGAATCACTGCCACACACAGAGCAACGTGTCATACAGTACGGTGGAAAAGTTTCAGGCAGTTTGTTTTTCTTGTTTTATCAGATCATAATGACCATATACTGTACACGCATTCCTCAATCACAGCAGACCCAGAATACACATAACCAAACATTTCAGTTTTTAGGACACAAAATATCAGATATAGTGACTTAAACTGGGTTTCATTTAGCACATGTCAATACTGTTTGGGCTACTTTTGCCACAGGAATGGACGTCACACTAAATATTGACTTTTGCCTGTTAAAGCCATTTCATTCTGTGTATGTGTTTTAACTGTGCCCATATTTTCTGTATTTTTATTTGCAGTCCTCCAAAAACTACAAAGCAAAGGTGGATCTTTGCAAGTTCTACCCTCACACTTATTCTAGCATAACGTTAATTCATTTTTTGTGCATGTTTATAGTCAGTATAAACTTGATAGCGAGATGAGACAAGGCAACAATCCCAAGATGGCCAACATTTTTGCACAGTACTGCATATATGGGGGAGAAGCAAATTTGAAATAAACATGTATGTCTTGGCTCAAAATATACTATATTCAGCTAAAAGGTGAAACAACGAATGTTTTTGTCAACATCTGAGAATCAAAAGTGAGAAAATGCTTGTGGGTTTCAGGCCAAGCTTTACTATTCAGGGAGAGATGCTGGTGTTGCTGACATTTAACATTGTGTGTGTGTGTGTGTGTGTGTGTGTGTGTGTGTGTGTGTGTGTGTGTGTGTGTGTGTGTGTGTGTGTGTGT
>JAQQAE010003768.1:0-19698 GCA_029823295.1 Pseudamia nigra | reverse complement strand
TACCGGTCATGATCATTCAAAATTTTTTTCCAACCACATTTTTTCTTCAAAGATGATGGTTCCCCACTATCCTTATAGCACTTGTTACCAGCTGAAATATAATCACCCATGCAGGAATTATCCAATGGGAGGCTCATACCTATTTGCTTAGTTAAATCCAGGTGGTGACCTTTTTTTGGCCAGGCAGTGTACATAACCCAACAAAAGAATTGTGAGAAAATAGAAATGTTCTTTTTATGGTAAAGCCTTAATAGATATACAGTACACAATATGATACTTAAAAAAGAAATAATGCATAACCTGTCATGAGGAACCTTTTGAATCTAATGCAGATACAGTACATTCAACTGATGTCAAACATGGTGGCAAGGGCACCTGCTCTCTCTCTTTTGCTTGTGGTGCCAGAAACTTCAGTAATGATCTAGAGGAAAGACAGTGGAATAATAAAGCATGTGCTAGCGCCTAGAGATAATCAGCGATTAGGATTAGCGCTCTACAAATAAAGATTGATTGATTGATACTCACAATAAAACATGCTTATTATTGTCAATTTAAAATCCTTTGACATTATAGAATAAGAGCACCTCAATTTGGACTTCTGAATATCTTTCTTGGACAAAGCTTTCACCACTACTTCTTTATTACATTATTTACATTTCATTTGACATGGACAAAGCCATTTAATATAGGTCTATACAAATGATTAATCTTTTGTGTTGGAGTCTGCAGTATGACCACTTAACATTATTTAATGAAAGTATACTACAGAGGGGACAATTCTACTCTCTTATAACAGTCAGTGTTGTTTTTAAAGTTTGTCAACCCTCTGGGGCCCCCTGTTGGCCTGGAGCCCCAAGCACTTGTCTGGTTTGCCATAACGTGTCCCTTTTTGTTTATTTCTGTAACTATTCTGTACATTTGTTTTCATTTTTGTGGATTATTTTCTTTATTTTGTGACTCATTTCATTCGTTTCAGTCATTTTTTTTCATTATACCAAAAAAACAAAAGAAAAACTAATTAAAAAATGCGTACAATAAAAAAGATGGACAAAATATCCACAAATTCTTCCAGATGATGCACCTGCAAAAATGAAAAAGTAATAAATTAAATGAAGAAAATAACTGAAATGGAGCAAAAACAAAAAAAGGAACAAAATTACCAAAAAATTAATGGTTCATTTTTATTCATCGGATAATTATTTTGTTCACCTTTTTTAATTTGGTGGATTGTTTTCTTTATTTTGTTACTTATTTTATTCATATTCCTGGTCAATTTTATTGTACCAAAAACAATCAAACAACATAATTCACACAATGCACAACATAAAAAAAGAAAATGTACATAAACAAACATAACTACAGCAGAAAGTACTCAGAGATCTCTGCCAAGCAGCCCATTTTCCCGCATAATGTGATTTACACTCAACAATAATAGGCCTACATTTATTTTATCTACATTATTGGATTCTTTGACCATGAAAACATACCCATAGCATTAGGAATCACATTCATATTAATAATTCAATACTTACCCACCAAAATCCATATTTCCATAATGTTGATTTTCTCCTGGATCTATCTCTCTAACTACTGAAGACACATCAAATCCGTTTGCTCTTCTGACTCTCAGCTGCTGTTTGGTGTTAGTAACATGTCTGCATATTTATTTGTTTCCGTACAGTACCAACTAAGCGTATCTGTTTTGGATCACAGCATGCTGAATATTGCCAGGATCTGAAAAAATCTATTCGATATCATAGAACTTGTTGTGAACTTATCATGTATTTTTTTCTTGCACTGACCCTGGGCATTTAATTTGGATTTATATGCAAACTTGCTGAAATTGGCCAGATCTCGCAATGATGAGAATCCTTCAACAAATTCCAGGATCCAGACAATGATCCAGATCACTCCCAAAATGGATTGGTCCTTATGCCATCTCCAGCCTACACTGAAAATTTCATCAAAATCCATTCATGACATTTTGAGTTATCCTGTTAGCAGGCAGACAGACAAACCTAATTATTACCTCCTTTATGGAAGAGATTATTAAGGAAATAGAGAAAATGTCTACAAATTAAACAAAACAATCCACATGATGCACAAAATGAAAAAGTACTAAACAAAATGAAGGAAATTATCAAGAGAAACCACGAAACAACATGTAACTATTGAAAAGTATTCAAGAAAATGATAGGAATAATCATCAAATAATCAGAAATGGACTAAATTATTTTATTAAATGAACCAAAATTATTGTGTTCATTTTTAGGTATTTCCTTAATTATTGTGCACATTTGTCTTCAACTTGTGGCTTATTTTCTTTACTTTGTTGCATGGTTCATAAATTTTCTTTGTTATTTTTTATACAGAAAAAAGAAATGAACAAAACAGCACAGAGAATGCTCAAAATTGAAAAAAAAAATGCACAAAAATAAACTACTGTAAATAATCAAAAAATAGACAAAATGTCCACAAAAAAAACAAAACAAATGATACACAAAATAAAGAAGTACTAAACAAACTGCATAAAAACAACAAATTAATCAAAAAAATTAATAAAAAGCTCTAAAAAACTACAAAATTGTATAAAATGAAATCAAAACTTCTGAAAAAACCCCAGATTGGTCAAGAAAATAAAACAAAGTTTTAAAAACAATAAAATAATGAAGAAAATAGTCAAGAGTATTATAAAAAATAATCAAAAAATTAAGAAAAGTTATCAAATAATTAAAAAAACGATCCAGACAATGCAAAAATGACAAATATGACCAAATGAACAAAAATAATTAGGAAGTTAAAAAAAATCATGAAAATAAGCAAAAGTTATCAAAAAATGACCAAAATACCTGCAAACTGAGCAAAACAACATGTGGAAAAATTTAACTGTAATAAGTAAAATGAATGAATAAATTAAATAACCCAGAAGTGGAACAAAAATTTTAAAAAAAGATCCAAAATGAAAACCAAATGAACTAAAATACTGTTTATTTTCATTCTTTTCCTGATTTTTTTAATTCTTTTTCAAATCTTGTAAATTATTTTCTTTATCTTGTTGCTTATTGTATTCATTTTCTTGGATTTTTTTTTCATTTTACATGTTACTTATTTTGTCCCATATTTTATTGATACTCTGATGTTTTTTCTGTACTGTACATTTCATGTAGTGTGTTTTTAATTATTTTGTTCATTTTGAGGGTTATTATTTCATTTTATATGTAATCTCTTCTTGTGCATCTTATGACCTGCTGAATTTACAGAGTTAAATACATCAAAATGTTATAATGAAATTAAAACATGTAGATACTGTATCAGATTATAGTGGATGTTGTGGTTGCTTGTATGGTTCATTTTGTTCATTTCATTACTCATTATTTCATATTTTGTTCATTTTTTATCAGTCTCCCTTGTTTTACATACTATCTTCTTATCTAACAAATGTAATTCTAATATTTTATCTGTAAAGTAACATGTTATCACACATGGATTTATTTTCAGTAGAAATATGTAGAAAGATCATTTTAATTAATTTTTGGTCACATTTTACATGTCTTGTTGATTATTTTGTTCATTTTTGCTAATTTTGTAACTTATTTAGTCCATGTAGATTCATGCTTTGTTGATTGTTTTTGCTTATTTTGCTCATTTTCTCAATTATTTTACCCATTTGTTGATCCCTTCATTTACTAAAGCAAAAAGTGATGCATCAACAATTCAACACTGACAACAAAGTGTTTGACATTCCAATGTTCTAGGAGGGTCCAGAGATGCCAGACTAATAATATTCACCATAATGTTCCAATGAAACCCCCACCCTTACATCATGCTGTACCTACAGGAACAGGTTTTCTGCCTCTTCGTTTACATTACACTGGCTCTAAGCTCTCTCCCTTTCTGCACTCCACTACATGAGAGGACAGGTTCATTACCACCCTCTGAGTTGAGCAATCATTCCATGAAAAGCCTGCTCAGGGAATTCTTCTAACTTGCACACAGGTCTCTTTAAGTGTTTTTGAATCAATAGTAGTCAGGAAAGGAAAGTAGAACTGGACTATGACATGATGGACCAGCTTGTTATAATCAGCACTACCACTAAGGGGCAGTAGAGAGCCTGGAATGAAAGTGCCACATCTCCTGGGGCTCAATTCATCAGCTGGATGTCACAGTCATTCCTTTTACAAGGCAACGCCACCTTCCCTTCAGCCTGCCTGTCTTCACCTCCTCTCGTCTTCATCTCGTCTTCATCTTCATACTGTATGACTTCACAAAGCCTCCTGTACTTTTCCTCTGTTTTTCTTCTCTGGCTCGTTTCTTGTAACTTTTGTTTGATTAAAAGCCACATACAGAGCAGCAAGTACATCATCACCTCCATGTCCTACATTGTGCTTGTGTTGCGCACAAATCTCTACAGCAGACTTTCGGGATAAATCAATGTTTTCCCAGGATTTTTCAGGTTAAACTCCAAAAGAGAAATTTGAGACCTAATCTTCAAAGGAGCAACATGGTGTATTTGTACTTTAAAATGTTCAAAAGTAACTTAAACTTATCATAGAGTGTTTAGAAAAAGAGCTCTGCTGTTGTACCAAAGATGTTGATATATTGTATTATAGAGGAATACACTGTTTTTATTCATTTCATCCTGATAAACTAGTGTCCACTAGAGAGAGTAGTGAGTTATGTAGTCTCCACTCTGTTGTTCTTCCAGGGCGTAGAGGTATAATACCACCAGAGAGAATGAGAACCACACACAAAATGCTTCTAGCTTAAAATGAAATGTAAAAGTATTATAGAATAGCAGCATTCCTGTTTCTTTTCCCAATTTATTCAGCTGTAAAGTAAATGAATGACATTTGATAGAGATATTGCAGCATTTCCTCACCATTCAGTAAGTTTACATGACACCTAAAAAATGAATTATTGCCTTGGTTTGATGAAAACTGGACTTTAGAAGTACATGTAAACACAAGGCACCTTGATGGCTCACCCAGTAGTGTACACACTCATAACTCAATCACAGTGTCCCTGGTTCAAATGTGACTTATGGCCCTTTCCTGCTTGCCATTCCTCACTCTCTCCTTCCATGCTCCCTATGTCTTTATACTATCTCTTTGAATAAAGTCTAAAAAGTATCAGATTTTAAAAGTCAAGCTGAAGCAATGTGGAACAGTGCATATTGTCACCTGTCATTGTGGAGGTGACATGCATTTCAACAATAAATCGTAGTGTTAAAATGCATGTATACTGGGACAAAAAATAGTCAAATTAAACTGCTTAGTCAACCTACATACATAGTTCAACTAAGCTGTGCATGTAAACGTACTGATTGAATGTACTTAACGTGAGGAAGATCTCAGACTTAGCCTGAAAATTTTCACACCTACTGCTGTCATCCTCCGTCCTATCTCCTGTTTCTCCCAAACCCCTCCTGAGTGTGCACGTACCATTCTGTGTCTGACTACAATCACTAGAACAACTGCAGGTATTAAACAGATATGACCAAGACTGACAGTCATTAGTTATCATATCCCAGCGCTTGCATTACTGTCATGAAACAACAGCCTTTCATTCTTTACATGAAAAGTAAAGAAAATGCAACAAACACATACATATTAGAGCAAGATGAACAGTCGTAAAACTGTTTTAAACCATGCTGATCAGTAGAATTAGTGTGATAAAG
Organism: Pseudamia nigra; assembly: GCA_029823295.1. Taxonomy (NCBI): domain Eukaryota; kingdom Metazoa; phylum Chordata; class Actinopteri; order Kurtiformes; family Apogonidae; genus Pseudamia; species Pseudamia nigra. The sequence goes on along the minus strand of JAQQAE010003768.1, from coordinate 14,021 downwards.
AAGCCTCATGGTAGACTGATTGCACGGTCTCTTTTCAGAGAGAAAGGCTCCTCTGTGGCAGGTGTTCTGACATGGGTTCTGATCTGGGCACCTCTGGTCCTCCATGACCTCCATAATGTGATGTGGGTTCTGACTGGCTGCTCCGATCAGATCAGAGCCTGCACCTCCCACCACCTCTCTGTCATCATAAGGCTGGTGCACAAACATGAAAGTGTAGTACGTACAGTACACTGTGTGACTGCTGCAAACACAAGCGCATCTATGTAGCACGCACACTGTGCATTCTGACATCCACAGGCTATTGTGGCCCAGTAGACTGCACGAGTGAAGTTGAACATCCCAACTTGTCTTTTTTTATTCAGCGTTGGACAGAAATACTGTGTCTTTTTCCACCTCTGTGGGTCTCACTTTCTTTTTTGCTTCCCTTTGGAGCAGCACCGAGTATATGTGCTCTCTGTCACACACACAGGCAGAGGTCTCTAATATTACTACAATAAAATGTGTGTGCCTGTTAGAAATGTTTGAACTTTGAGCCAAAGTTATTTGCTAAAGTAATTTATTGGCTCCAGCATGTGCTATTTCTGCGGCGTTTATTACTTTTTTCTTGATTTCACTGTTTCCTGCTGCTGTGCTGTTGCTGCTCAGGTGCAGTGAGGAGAAAAGCAGAGCGATTGTTAAATAGAAATAATAAAAACAAATGATTGCTGTTGCCAGGTTTTAACAATGCAAGGTTTGATTCTTGTGTAAGAGTCGTCCTCAAGACGCACCCTGGCCAATCAGTGGCAATCAGTCTGGTGTTACATTTTCTGCTCAACTCAGCTCTCATGGAACCCCAGCTGGCACCTGGTATCAGATACTATCACCTAAGGGAAAACCCTAAAAACCGAGTAGAGTTGAGTCGAGTACTGCTGAGTAGGTGCTAGTGGGAAAGCCCCAATAATCTGACCTTTATCTCAAGGTGAAGGTCACTTGTTTTTGAATTTGACTGAGATTTTGACCCAATACACCTTTGGTACAACTTTTGTGACCCTAGTCCTCTACATCCAAGAATAACCTCATGAACAGGGCAAAGTTTGATGTTGCCGTTCGGCGTGATGCCAGTGCAAAGGCAATACTCCTTCAACTCAGAGGCTGAGGAGTACTGAAACTAAAATGAACATAAATAAACAAACATTAGCTTCATTATTAACTAATAACTAATATGAAAATGCTGCAACTTTGCTGAATTTAAAAATAAAGTGGAACCATGGCTAAAATCAACTCAGTCACATACTCATCACGTTTAATTTTATTGCTGATGTTGGGGTTGCTAAGGTGATTTTGTTTAGTTATTATATACTGTTTTTGTTATGTTTGTTTTCATCTCATCTGCTTCAGGGTTAATCATGTAAATGTGCTTGTGTAGCAACAAGTATTCCCAACATTAAATCAAAATAAGCAAAATCAGTCCATTTGTCAGTCTTATACATCTTACTGTCTTCTACATTTGAAGACTAAAATACGTCAAAGTGCTTCGATTCATTTTCAGTAAAAAAGATGTCATGTCACTTCATATTGAATTTAGCCATATTTCTCATCTGGGTCTTGTTGAGCTTAGATTGTTCTGATCTAGACTGATTATAAGGACTAAGTGTCCCAAGTGATCACATTCTTGCGCATTTGTCTCCTCCAAGACTATAATCAAAATAATTAACTAGAACACTAGAAGTAACCCACTAGTGGGGGACATCAGCTCCTCTGTGCACCCGAGACACTTGTTCCAATCTCCCACACCCACATCCACATCCACACCACTCCTGCAAATCTGATAGTGAGATTATCGCACTGGGAGGCTGCGCGCACCCACCTCTCACACAGTAGGCGGCGTCAGGACCCATATCTACGTCCTTCTGAGCTCACTTCCGTCGGCTGGAGTCGGATCGTTGTTCTTCCAGCCTCTCACTGCTTTTGTTCTCCCATTTCCATCCAGCCAGCGCAGCTGAGGAGAGGAGAGGAGAGCAGTCGCTGTGGAAACCACAGACACCAAAGTAGCGGAGCCGTTCCGTCTGTAACCACATGCAAAGCGCCGTCCGTCCGCTCAGAGGATACGCCGCACTCCCTAGTTACATAACTGGACTACTTTTTCTATTACTCTTGGGGGTTTTTTGAGCTTTTTTGTTGCACCGAAACTGACTCCCCTGTTTCTTAAGTGAAAATGGAGAACGACGACAAATACCTTCCCGAGCTGCTGGCAGAGAAGGACAGCCTGGACTCGTCTTTTACGCACGCCATGAAACTTTTAAACGCAGGTAAAGTGGCCCGATGTGGCGGTTATTATGTGTGTGGGGATGCAGGGTGGGTTAGAGTTAAAGAGGTGCCACACACGGCTCGTGAACGCACCATAACGCACAGCTCTGCGCACTGAGCTCCAAGCGTTTGCGTTCGGGACGCGAGTTATTGCTCCATTACCCCTCCTTATTTATTTCTTTAAAGTGCTTTTGTAGCCGCCTGCTGAATAGTTCAGTTGACAGCAAATGAAGAGATGCAGGTGATAACAGGATAAAAGCCGACGCCTGATGCCTGTGATTGAAAATACCCTAAAGGTATCACAGGAGACACTTGCGAGTGTTGTGAATGTTTCCATTTCTCTCACTCAGCTGCTTCGTGCCATATTTGTTTTGATCATATCCAAACTTAAAATCCCAGGCTTTTTTCCGCCACATTTGTTTTTCAGCGCCGAGTCCCTGTTGGTGAGTGTCAGCCAGCATCCTCCACTGCGCAGCATCCTGACCGAATGTGTGTCAGGATGAGCGGCTGGAGGGGGGTCACCTCGGCATTTTTAAAGCTGAGAGGCGGCCTAGCGGTGACAAAGACTTTCACGTCCCGCTGTCTGTGGATGCTGCTGAAGTGTCCTTGAGCCTCGGCAGCTCCGGAGGGGGCAGCTGTCCTGTAGTTGTGGCCGAGGAGAGACGGAGATTCACTGCGTCTGACGTTGTGTTATGGTGTTTCTACCAGGCGAGACGTGGCCTCTGTGCGTAGTCATTTTTGAAGGACAGCACTGTGTTAATATGACAGAATACTGAATTAAAACAATAATATCTTTTTTTTTCAGTGTGATTTAATAAACACGTTATTACATCTGTGCTGGCACTGTTGAGTAATACATGACAAAATGCCAAAAAAAAAAATCATCAGTGAGAGCCATAAGAGTGTAGCAGTGATTAGAAAATAGGGCGGCACAATATCAACCTGTGTAAAATCACAAAAATAATCTAGAATTGGAATTCAAAGGTCTGGATTTAGGAGGTTTAGATTGATCTAATTCATAGAAATGGAAAATCTCAACCACATGCACGAAGAAAGTCACAGCTTGCTATTGTATTTATGGAAGTTATTGTATTTATTTAAGGTTTTGTACATTTTATGCTCCTTTGTATATTTGACTTGGCATCTAAATGAGCAATACTGTATGTGTAGTTGCCTTTATCAAAAGTCATTTTTTTAACCATGTGCAATCTTATGAGAAGACTTTTTAGATTTAAATAAAAAAAAGATTAGTAGTTGGTTTCAGTGGCGTTTCACCCATGCGTTTCAGTGATTGTGAATGTTGTTTGCAATATAAGGAAATAAACTAGTGTCTTTGCCTGATATTGTGCAACATCTTGGCTGCATTTCCCAAAAATCTATGATTCAGGAAGACACAGAGCACGTCGGTGTGTTGTGCTGCGGCGTCCAAAGCTTTCTTCCATTCTTTCCTTGGCTTTGCAGCTGGTAGACTGTGGAGTAGCTGACATGTTTGCACATCACAGGCTCTGGAGTTGTCATGGGCAGGCGTGAGGAGGTGGCTTGAGGTGCAGCAGTACGTACAAGTACGGGTGGTGCTGCTGCTGCCACATGGAAGAGGTGACAGAAGGTGCAGCAGGAGAAGGAAGCTGATGCAGGCTATAAAAAGATGCTATGTGAAGGAGATCATAGTCTAATTTAATGCAGACTGGTTTGATACAATGTAAAAAGGTTTCAACTTTTCAGTATTTTTGACTCTTTTTTCATGAAAGTAGAACCTGTTTCATGCTCAAAAACGGCCATTTGAAACTTCTTGGGAGGCAGTGTAAGAATGTTCAATGACCAGTCAGATTTAGACCTTGAAGTTTTCCATCACTAATATCAAACGGAAGTAATTCTGCACCTTGTCATGGCTAAAGTGTGATTTTGAATTGTGTTTGATTGCATACGTACTTTACCTCTCCATCTTCTAGAAATCGATAGAATCCAGAAAGGCGACGACACTAAAAAGGACCCAGAAACATACCTGGACCTTTTCACAACAAAGAACATCAAACTTAAGGAACGAGTGCTCATACCTGTTAAACAATACCCTAAGGTGAGCTTTTCCTTCTCCCCTCCATCTCTTTTTCCTCTTTTGTGCCCCCCCCACCACACACTCACCCTGACAATGAACCCCTCTTGATTTAATTTATCCTGCAGCCGGGTTTCAATTACACAAAGCCACGGGGTTACTTAGGAGTCTCAAATTACTTCTCTCAACCTTGATCTTTAAGCTCCAGAGTATAATTACAGCCAATTTCTGGAATGCCGTTGAAATATCACTAAAAGGATCAAAATGTTAATATCGGCATGCTTATGACAGCTCCATATGGCTGTCTAAATCAGACGTTAGATTGGATCATGCCCTCTGTTTGTGCTCAGTAAATGGGGTCTTACTGACACTACATTCATCACATCATTTAATCTATATCTGACTCAGATGTGTTGCTTCATTGATCTTATGCCTTCACCTATGACAAATGCATGTGCAAAACTCTTTCTTGCCCCTTAATCTTTATTTGCACATTGATACATTTACTTCCAGCACTTCAGGTTACCTCAGGTTGTACGGCTGCTGTCTGAGAGCTTAATAAGCCCTTTAAGTGAAGAAGATCTTGTAGTTTTAATGAGGAGGAGATCTATAGATGTTGTACCGTCTCACTGTCTCGCCTCGGATCAATAAGACGTCAAGGGCTGCTCTGTGGGGTAACACAGCCATCTTGATCTCCCACACATTGCTGAAGTTTGTAAATCACACATCTGTGTCAGTTATGACAATGATAACAAGGGTTTCAAAATCCAAAAGTGGGTGGAGTCGGTTCCCCCCCTCGCGGGCAGCTCTTTAGTTAAAGGTGACAACGAATTGTAGGATACATCATATGCATGTTAATTCATTGACGAGGTAACAGGTTTTGGCTCAAAGGCTCATATCGCTCCCGTCTATGCTTAAAATCTGCAGTGTGCCCACAACAAGACCCCTGATCATGATTGTTCCCTAACTGTTCTCGCATTAAACACAGCCTCCTTCACTTGATTGACAGGCTAATTTTGTTTTGCTCATTGTTTTTGCCTTTAGTTCAATTTCGTTGGGAAGATTTTGGGACCTCAGGGCAATACGATCAAACGTCTGCAGGATGAGACCGGAGCAAAGATCTCTGTGCTGGGCAAGGGATCCATGAGAGACAAAACCAAGGTAACACACTGTTTACACTCACATGCAGTGCAAACAGTACTCAAGTAAAGGTACTGTTACTTCATAATTTTAGTGACTCAGGTAGAAGTACTCCTAAAAATAAATAGTTGAGAGTAAAAAAATTGTTATAGCAGTGAGTTTACTTAACCCTATAATGCTGCGTATATCATATTTGATACACACATTTCTTAGATCTATTGCATCATCATATGGTAAAAACTTTGCTCATAACCCTGTTGAATACAATCTGTTACTTGTCTTTTGCCCGGAGGTGGAGTTGAATTATGTTTAACACCACCGGTGTGTAATACACTATGAAACAAATAAGAAAAACACAGATGCAAATTATTTTGTGTATTTTAATTTAATTTTCTGTGTGTTTTTTCAGCCTTGGTGGTTATATTGTACATTTTTAATATCTGATTCTTTTTGCTTCATTTCTGTGCGTTTTCTTGTACAATTTGTTGATTTTTGATGATTGTCCCCCGTTATTTTGAGCATATTTGTCAATTTACTTGATTGTTTTGTTATTGTTGTGTATTTTTTCAGTGTTGTTCGTTACGTTGCACATTTTTTATTCACTTCATTTACTGTAGTTATGTTTTTTTTTCTCATTTTCTTGCATATTTGTTGGTTTCATTAATTTTCTTGTTTATTATTATTTTTATTTTTTTTGCTTTGTTTTGTTTTTTGTTAATGTTTAATTTATTATGTTAATTTTTGTTGATTTGTGTTTACGTTGTTCCTTTTTGTTAATTTACATGACTTTATTTTATTTTATGCAATCTCATGCACTTGTTTTTTTTATTTTAGTCCAGTTGCTGTGGCTAAATGTAATAGAGTAGAAGTACATTTTTCCACCATAAATGTACTCTCAGAAGCTTTTTGGTTAAATATTACACAGGTACCTGGAACTGAGTAAATGTACTTGAGTACTACCCACCTGTGCTTGCACATCACATAGACACACACCTGTGAGGAGGCTACCTGAAGACATAACACATCTGGTCTGTATTTGAAGTGATGGCAGGCACTGAGTCCAGATGGTGTAAACTCAGGGTAGACAAGGGCACCAGTGCACCGCACATCTGTTATGGGATGTGCTTTTAGGATCGCCCGCTAAATGTGTTAACGAATAAGTCTGATGTGATTATTAACCTTTATAAAGGAGGAGAATGCCAGTTGAAATATGAGTCCTCCCTCTTTGTTTCATTTGAGACTTTCTCTTTCATCCCGTGTTGCTGTTTTCAGGAGGAGGGGCTGAGGAAAGGTGGTGAGCCCAAGTACGCCCACCTGTCCATGGAGCTGCACGTCTTCATCGAGGTGTTCGCTCCCGTGCCTGAAGCCTACCTGCGCATGGCACATGCCATGGAGGAGGTCAAGAAGTTCCTCTTTCCTGTAAGTTTTTTATTTCTGTTTTTTTTTTGTTTAGCTCTTTCTTTTCTCCAGTGGGACACTGTCTATTGACTTGCAGTATTGAATTTTCTAGAGCTGCAGCAAACACTTACTTTTTGTCTTTAAGAAACAGGCTGATATATTTATTAAATTCATCACTTAGCTCTTCAAGTGCCAGCCACCTTGACAAGCATGTAGGTTTCCAGTGTCCTATGGGATGTCTTTAGGCTTTTGCAACTTTTGGACTTTTTGGAATCATTTTAAAGAGAGTGAACCAAGTGTTTGATTCAGAATGTAACCTGGCACCCCTTGAATGCCTGATTAATTTGTAGGCTCTAATCCTGGAATATTTAAAATGAGTGATGAAGGTGAAAAATGATTAAAATACAAAATGGACTCTTCAAATAAAAGGAGCTGCATTTTAAAATAAAGAAAGCGCGCAGAAAAATGTCACAAAAATTGTAAAATTTTTAAAAACCATGCCATGTTTAATAATTTCCTAGTTTGAAAAAGTACCATCCACACTAAAACTATGACTCATATTGAAATATCGGATTTTCTTACTCAACATTCCACCTTAATTAAATCTCCTTAGAGTTTTTCAGTGATCAATAGTACAAAATCCATAATATTATATCAATATGGTATGAACTATGGTTTAGGTGCTTGCTACTTTACATGACAAATGCACTGAAAATGATTGATCTTTGCCAGAATGTTGTTTAATTTGCTAAGGGTGACTCATGGTCAGTCTATTAATTGATGAAGTGACAATTACAGTACATTTGTACAAAGCAAGGTCTGAGGTAAGCGACAGTATGGATGTGTGGAGGCCTGAAATCGACGTGCAGTCACTTGAAATAAAAGGTATTAACTTTGTATAGCTCAAGCTCTTGCACATGCAATTTCAAAGACATCCTGATAACTTCAAGTGCAGGGTAAAAGACATGGTATTTTTCAAGTCTTAGCATTTGTATTATTAGTAATCCAGGAGACAATAATTCAGTTCAGTTCAATTAAATTTTATTTGTATAGCACCAATCATAATTGCCGATTATCTCTAGGTGCTTCACAATTGAGGCCGAGACCTCATGCCTGACGTAAAGCCGACATACTGTACAAAAGAAAGAGCTGAGTTTTTAAATAAGTGCTCGATCAAAACAGGTCCCAGGAGTAAAATAAAACCTAAATACAAAGTCTTAAAGCCTGAATTAGTTCTGAAATTTGAGCGTCAGTTCATCGGCAGCAGACGGAGATGCTGAGAGTGATGTGTAAAGAGAGAGGTGTAAACATCCGCGTATCAGGTAATTTGATTTTAAATGAACTTAGGGGATCTCAGGTAACAGCAAAGCTGTAAATAAAGGCTGAATATTGAATATGATAATTATCCAATCTCTAGTTCTGAGGATATCCTGGTCTAATATGAAGTTATTGCATTATGATAGCAGCATCAGCCTCTGGGATTACAAAGGGAAATACAGTTTAAAGGTCCATATTTAAGAGGGTTTGTATCCTCTGTTGTATAGTTTGTGTGTTTGACTTGACGTAAACATATAGTATGTGTGTATTTTACTTGAAAAAAGGCAAATGCACTCCAAATGCAATCGCAGTTTCGCCCACAATAACAACAAAATGGCGTTTTCACCAAATCGTGCAGCCTGACATGCGTCTCGTAGGGCAGCAGGAGGAGATGGAGTGGGTATTTACCTGGAGCCAACAGACCTGATGCCACAGTCCAGGCACGTAAAGCAATCAGCTTAACGGGAGGAATTGGGTCGCTTTCACTGTGTCAGCAGGCCTACCCCCCCTTGATCTGCCTGCTTACACGTCTGTCCATCAACTATGTCTCTTAATGTGTTGTCTCAGACTTCAGGGTGCAGAGGAATCAGCTGTAGAGCATCCGAAACAGATACATGGAGAAATTTCAGCCAGCCCACGACCCATGCTTTCTTCCCTTTATTAGTTTTATGCTGAGGGATTCTTGAGCGCCGGCCAGCCCCAGTCTGCTGTCACAGTGCTCTAACAAAGGCTCATGCCAAAGCAGGGCCCAAGCTTTGTGAGGTGCCTTACATTTTTTAATTAGCGTGCGGGGGGGAGGGGGGGGGGTTGGGTGTACTGTAGAAGAAAGGAGGATTTGGATCAGAGGTGAGATGAATGGGCTGATGAAGCGGTTATCATAACGGCATCGGCATGTTGCGAAAGAGCCGGACCTGTCGTTACAATTTAAGACCATAATCTGTCAGACCCAGGCGACTTCATTTGGAATGAATTTTAAAATGACTCTCAACGGAAGGATGTGATTTGTTGCTGGAATGTTTTATGTATTACCTGAATAGCTCTTTATCTATTCCTCAAGGCTTTGACTCTTTTGTTCTTTATCTTTATTATTTTTTTCCTTTTAGAACTGTGTACCTGCTCGTCCCCGTTCATAAAAATGCAAAAGCCTTTCATTCCTCGACACTGTCACACTTATCGAATATTTTCCATAGAAATTTCCAGCCAAAGGAAACCATCCGGCCTTCTTCGTTAGTCTAAACACCTTGATGAGTAGAAACACGTCAACTCGCGCGCTTGTTAAATGCGGCTGCAGCCATAACGCTTTCTCACCTGAGATGACTTTGTAATCAGTCAAATGTGTTTGCAAGGTTTTTCTGCCGATAAATTGAAAGCTGCTGCTGCATATTTTAGTATCTGACTCTTTTTTCCCCTGCCGTCATCATTAGAACTCCGTCGCCACTCGGTCTGATTTATGAAAAAGAATTGATTGGGTCACAGCAGCGGCTCCCTTTCTTCTCCCCTCCGGAGAAAGGCGGCAGATTGTGCTGCGGCGGGATTTGTGCTGCTCAGACAGGCGGCTTCACCTAATCCACCTCAACTTATTGTTTTTCTCGGATAAAATAAGGAAGCGTTCATGCAGTTCGCACAAGACTTGTCGAGAAGGGAGAAGTCATTAACATTTCGTGCATGATGTGGAGGCACAGGAAGGCAGTGAGTGTGGATGGATGCCTTCCAGCCTCCCACATCCAAAGACCCCCTCCTTCTTCTCTCTCTCCTCTCTTTAACACTCTGAGTCACAGCCACTGTGACTTTTTCTTCCACTTGCTCACTTTCCATTAGTTGTGAGCAGCTCTGTAATTGTGTTTCACTTCTCTTCTCTCCTCTCACACTTTTCCTTTTCCTTCCTCTTCTCTCATTTTTTTTGTTTCATGCTTTTCCCATGTCATGTATTCTGTCCCCTCACCCCCCCACCACCACCACACAAACACACACACACACACACTACTCCCTCACTCTTCACTTTCTTCCTCTGTTTGTGTGTTTTTGTGTGTGCGTAGGATATGATGGATGATATCTGCCAAGAGCAGTTCATGGAGATGAGCTACCTGAATGGAGGCCAGGATCACGGAGTCCGAGGCCGAGGGGGCATGCCGGTCAGGGGCCGCGGAGTCCCCCCTGCCGGACACAGGTGAGGCTCCGCACACACAAACACACACACAACACGTTCATATATTGTAATACCTTCTGGGTCACTGAGGTAAGACATTGTTGTTCACTCGCTCCTGTGTATCAAAGAAAATGCTGAGAAAGTCCAGAGGAGGCATTATGTGTAGTGCTTTTTCTGGGATTGGATGTTTTTTGTGCACATTTGCTGATGGGATATATGTAAGCATTTCTCCCAGAAGTTGCAAAAATCACATTTTGCAGCCTGCGTATAATTTTGCTGAAAACAAATGCAAGTTAAAGGACCATCAGGACATTTTAATAGGCTGCTGACCCATATTTAACAAAGGTTTTTATGTTGGCATGTGTCCATCCATCCTTCATTCTCCCAAATTTTCAATTGAACTTCCAAACTGTGCCCAAAGTTACTCACGACGCAGTCTTCCTTCAATACTGGTGTCCCGACTGTAGAGTGAACATGATTGAAATCTACATAGTTGACTTAAGGTACACAGTGCAGTGCAAAATGTAGCGGCCATGTACTAGACTAAGCATATTCCACAAGCCAATGGGTAAGGCACAATAAAAGCTGCAAAGGTGTTCTAAAATTATTACATGATGTCTTTCTATGTGACAAACAACTGATTGTGCAGGTTACAGGTCAGGCCTTCACCAGCAAGCATTTAAATATATTGTATTTGAGTGAAACTTGCATCTTATACACTAATGTCCTGTATTCCTGCACTTACTGCACATTTATATCTTTACATCTTACAGGTTTCTCATAAAACATCTGTAAGGGTGGTGAGAAAATAAAGAGCATTGATTACATTTCTGTTTACTTCTTGTTGAATCTCTATCACACAGTTGTATCTGCCTTCAATTGATTAGAAAACCCTCTGCAGGTGATTTCCACGGTAACTCAGGATCATATTCTGCAGCATGGCCACATTAAAGAAATACTTGTTTAATGGGTCATTTTCTGAAGATAAAAAATAAAAAAATTATCAGGAATTGGGTCATTAGGCAGGGCTTATGTTTGCTCGTGTATGATTGGTTAGTTTGAAATCTTAATTTTAAGTTTAGAATTCTGCTGGCCTGTGGGGGAGGGACTAATGCATTTTTGCTTGGCTACAATTGGTTTTCACTTTTGATAAGAACATAGAAACAGAACTCTACACACCATCAGCTTATTTTATGTAAGTGTCCCTATAAACGCACCGCCCTCCCGTTGCTGTCTGCGATACTTTCAGAGAAGCCATCTTAAATACCCATCAACCATCAGTACAAATCATGTGACGAGTCCGTCGAGGAAATAATATTTACAAGTAGTTCAATGTGCCACTGTAAAGGTATGAATATATACACATACTGTACAACACAATAAATTGTTGCAAAGCGGTACCTGTAACAGCGTCACACCACAACTGAAAGATGAAGAGAGCCATGTACCACAGAGAAAATAAATAAATTCATTAATAAATGAAAAAAAGAACTTATCTACTTTTGATGTCCCAAATCACACAAACTCATTATTCCTGTTTTCCATCTTGTCCATCTTGATTTCTCCAAGCTGCTGGGCTCATATTATCACAGCTTTCCCTTTAAACTTTAAACCCAATAAAGAAGAATTTTCATAGTGTGAGACCACTAAAGAAAGCTAAAATTTCCGACTTCTCCTCAGAGGCTCCTGTGGCTTTGTCCAGAGACAGAAGTAATACATTATAATAAATCAAAATGAACAAAATAATCACTAAATGAATAATAAGAAAAAATGAATTGGATAACGAACAAACAATACCTTAAAATTAAATTAAATATAATTAAGTCAATGATGAAAACCAAGAAAATGAACCAAAATAAGAAAAATAATGAACACCATGAGAACAAAACTGAACAAAAAATCCACAGCATAAACAAAACAATAAGGAAACTGAACAAAATGTGACAAAACCGATTACAACAAAAAAAGCCAACTTGATTAAAATGTGTAAAACAAAAATTGAACAAATATACAAAATATTTCACAAAATTAACAGTAATTAACAAAAATAAGATAAAAAATGAACAAAATTTTTGCAATAAGGAAAAAATAAGAAAAAAGATGAAGAAAAAATTAGCTAAATGATCTGCAAAGCGATCAAAATCCAAACAAATGACCAAAATAATAAAAAGAAAATTAATAAAAGTATTAATACATTTTCCCACATTGCAGCTAAAACGTGTCATATGTCATGTGGTGGCTCTCAACACGTATGTATTTTGACATTCTGTCTAAAAATGGCTCTTTAGATTGTAACCTGTTATAGAGTGAGACATGATCGTCTCTTCAGAGGATAAAATACTGTGCAGGCCCAAATGAAGTGGGACACCTGGTGAACCTAGAACATCCAGTATATTCTGCTACCAGTCCCACAATCTAACATGGCACAGTTGTCCGATAAGATGAGACAATGTCTGAAATACTGCTTGCCACTAAGTGTATATTGCTTCATAGTGAGTGAGAGAAGGATTTCGGATGCAGCTGATGATGAACTGATTAGAATTTGAGGGTTGAATGTCACCATGGTCTCAAAAACATTTCTAATTATCACAAAATAGACAGAAATGTGAAGTAGAAGAAAATGTAAATGTGATGACATTTGATATCTAAAAGGTCACTGTAACTCAGGTGTTGTAGAAACGCACTTCCAACATTTATTCCACACCATATTCAACTGTCAAAGTATTAACGAAATAAAAATGGCAGTTTTCTCACTTGGCTGTAAACAATCATTAACATGACTGGAGTAAATGTTCCCAGATTTCTCCAATCAGATGTTGAGGATTTTTTTTCATGAATCCTGGTGTACTGTGGCTTTATTTTTCTGTTTTGTTCCTGAAATGGCTGCAGTGTTTTGACAGGGGTGAGGCAGACGGAATAATTTGATCACATGCACCTCTCACCAGCAATCTGGTGCCAAACTGTTATCATGCTTTCTGAGAGTATCTTCAAAGATGCCAGCACCATCTATTACTGCTCCTTCTTCTGTCTAGCTGCCTTTTGTTGAAGTGGAAACAGCTGTGTTTCCAGTTACGTGGTAGCTACGTCAGTATAAAGATGCAAAAATGCCTTATGTGAAATTTGACAATTTTTTTTCTTTATGCGTGTTGTTTCCATCAACATTTTCTGATGCACACATAATGAAAATAGAGCTAAAGTAGTGACACTTTCCATTTTGGGGCAACACCGATGCTTGAAATGAGGATTTGGTTGATCTGTGTTGTATTTTGTTGTATATATTTCCCCTTTTGCATCAGATAAACCTAGAAATCATCAATATAAAAATAACTATTCAAGGCTGTAGGCCACCACCACCCTGTCTTTGAGCATGAATTATACAAATTTATGGTTGAACAGATAAACATTGTTCTCTGTCTTCAGTGAATGAAGCCTGTGCATAGTTCAGGCAGGAAGCCTGTTCTTGAGCCTAATTTTCTGTCCAATCACCATCATCCCTGCCTTACACACCCCTAAGCAGCGGCACCTTTAAATCCTGGCCATCTTCATTCATTACGCTATGCTGCTGCAGTCATGTGACTATCAACTGCCCGCAAATCCAAACTCCCAACTCCCTCCTAAATTAAGCTGATTAAATAACAATAATATAACAAAGTCCGAAGGGTGTGTGTGTGTGTGTGGGGGGGG
>JAQQAE010003767.1:0-19702 GCA_029823295.1 Pseudamia nigra | reverse complement strand
TCCATGTAGAGGTTAGCCACTATGGGAAACACAGGTGAGCCCATGGCACATCCATGTTTCTGGTGGTAAAAACCTTCTTTAAATTGGGAATAGGTTTTCCATTTGGAAATAGGATTTGGATAAAGGTGTTGCAATTTTTATTTTTCCACAGGTGAAAAAAAAAATCCAGGTAGAAAATAGTGGATATGGATTAAACAGCGTGGAACACCTGCAACATCAAAGATACTTATTATATCAGACAGACAGAGGCTAACAGATATACTGTTTTGTCTGGAGGGCTCAGTTAGGGACTGACTGATAGTTTTGGAGGTTTCAATATTATATCAAATATCAATATTATATCAAGTGATATCTTGCTTGTGCTGAATTTTATACTATTTTATGACATTATTGTATATATGTAAAGGTTAAGCATTCAGCAAATAAATATTATTTTGTACATGTGAACCAAAACTGCACTGTTCACCAAGGTGATTTGAGAAACAGAAATTCCACATTAGATGGAAATAACCACAAAATATCAGCATCTATGAAAGCTGAAAGATTTAAAATATTTTAAGATCTAGACCATTCTTTCTGGAGGCAAAAGTAAATGCAGCTTTATATTTTTGTCAGATACATTTTATGTTTATCAGCTTACCAATCAACAGCTAGGTTACTGTGTGAGATTCTACCAAAAAAGAAACACAAGTGTATGTTGTGGAATACATTTTCAGTCATTGCTTTAATTCCATTACTTAATCAATCACTTTAACACAAATATGTTGTCATTCATACATCTGTTTCAGTTGGTTCATTTTACCGCATTCTTAAGCAAGTGGTCTCTGAGGCCGAGAAACAGTGTATCTACGTACCAGACGCCATTTGATTGACTGAAGTTGACTATGCTATTGGCTGGTGGATGCTGATTGGAGGAAAATCAGTACAGAACTGATCACCAAACTAGCAGCCATTCTTGTTTAACAGATCAAAACTGCAGCATTTGAATGTCTGGCTGAGGTGCATTGCAGACTGCTTATGAATCACTTGGATACCACAGCATCAAAATAGGCGACCAGATAGTTTGCAGCAGTTTGTGTGCAGTTAGGATTTGTTGATGTAGCCCATACAGTGGACTTCAGGTTACTGATGTTAGTTAGCAATAAAGATTCCAATGGGCCAACCAATATCGTAACTGGTTTGAACAGAGGAGGCCTTATCTCATGTTATATTGTGTACATAATCTATAAAATCTGTTCAAAACACAAATGTTTTGACTCATATGCAAAGGTCTGGAAAAGATTAAAATTATTTGGTTTAAAACTCAACAGATAAAAACATATTGTCACATTGAATATCAGCAAGAACAGTAATTCTCTAATTGATATTCTTTTGGAAGTAAACTCCTTAACAGGTTTCAAGGATCCATGTTATGTGGTTGGTAGCCTCATCTTTGAAAGAAGTAGCTGCACATATAATTGTCTCTTCCTCTTCATGAATAATGATGGCCCCTGAGCTGATTTAGCCCTGACCACTTGTCTCAGACCACAGTCAATAATTTCTGCCCTTTCCAAATGTGCCTGAGTCATGCAGACACGCACATACCGAGGTTTAGTGTTCTTTTGAAATGTGATCACGGTGAACAAGGGACATTACCTGGGCTTTCATGGCCCAGAGTGGCTGCTGGGTACGTATAGCCCTGAGAGCTCTCCACCGCTCCACTCCTTCCTCTCTCCTCGCTCGCCGCCGATGGCAAAAAGAGCCCAGGCAAAAGCCGTTAGGACAATAAAGAGAGTGAGAGAGAGAGACAGACAGCGATGGTAGGTTCCCTCTGAGGCTCTTTTCACGCTCTCAGGTTGAGTCACAAGGGCCCACTTCATCGCTGTTACCCAGGGATAGGTAATACATAGCTTCTCTTTAAAACTCTGACCCGGCCTTTTAGTCCTGTGCACCAGGGCCGATTATCCTTGCTCACCCTTTTAAAAAAGTCACACACACAGAAATGCTCTCACTCACACGGAGATAGGAGAACAAGAGGTGCACATGGTGTTGGTTGATATGGCCAAATGTTCTCACAATAAAACTAAGTCAATATTGATAATTATCACGATGAATGTCAAATTGTTATTTTATTCATGACTTAAGGAGTGAAACTTGAAGAAACCAGATGGCTATGTGTATCTTACATTTATAAGACACAAGAAAATAAAGATAAAATATGCGACATGATGAAAATGATGTAGAAGATACACCAAGATGTGACTCAAAAAGACAAAAATGATGTAAAAGTTGTAAGACACAAGATGGAAATGCCCCCCAAAATAGATAAACTGGATAAAGACAAAATGGCAGAAAAAACTAAAAATATAAGACACAAAAAGACAAAACCAATGCAAAACATGAAAAATAGGAAAGACACAAAAAGACAAAAGATGTAAAAAGATGAAAAGGGCCTAAGAGGCACAGAAAGACTTGAAGTTGCAACAGGATAAAAATTATGGGAAAAACACAACAGAACAGATGCAAAAAAATACAATTACCTATAAAGCCCACAAAAACAAAATATCATAAAACACAAAAGATGCAAATAAGATGCAGCCAAGTCAGAAAAACAAAAACAATGTAAACCAACACAAAATACAGAAAGTACAAAAATGACATAAAACTGAAAAAAGATACAAAAAAATCGAACATAACGCAAAGACATTTAATAGACACAAAAACAGTGAAACAGTGGAAAAGATGCAACACAGTGATATCGATGCCAAAAATAACCAGAAAGACAGAAAAAGACAACAAAAAAGATGGAAAATATTTTTTCTCATTTTAAAGTTTGTTCAATTCTTCAATTCAATTTTATTTGTACCAATCATAATCGCTGATTATCTCTAGGTGCTTCACAGATTTGAGGCTGAGACCTCATGACCATACAGAGAGTAAACCCAAGAGAACCACCTCAGTGAAATGTGAGTTGTTATTATTCTAAAGACACAAATGTTCATCATGATAAATGAACACAAATCATCCATTTATGGCAAAGCTTCACATGCACACATGCATTAAATAGCTATCAAGTAGCTTGTATTCACAGAGGCTACAGCCCTTGACTCAGGGACAGATCTATATTTAAGAGGGAAATACAGCAAGCGTTTAACCTTGCAGCTGAGGTGACTTTGAGTGACTCACAGAGGTGTGGGAGTTGCAAGCTCTTTCTGCTGCATTTTCCCGGCAAATGAGTCAGCCAGCCAGTCAAGTCCATCAGTCTGTGTGAGCAGAGAACTGACTCGTTTTCTTTTTTTTTTGTTTTTTTTTTTGCACAGTCTTTCTTTTTGAACCTGACCTTGGGCTGAAGGTAAAACACGCTGAATGTTTTAACGCACGCTCAAAGTGCTGTGTGGTGTAAAGCTCATATCTTATCCCAGCCGGAGATGACCTGCTGCTAAAGCCGTTCCTCTCCGAGGCCTGAACCTGCCTGTGACATAGGAAAACACACCAGTTGGAAGTTATTTTTTTTTATTCAAGCAGAGATACAGAGAAAAGCAAACAAGCTACTCATCAAAGTCAGAATTCAGTGTGTGTGTTTCCCGTTCGCCCCCAGCTATGTTTACTCATTAGCTCGCCGAGTCCAGTACCTCGCTAGATGAAAGATGAAGCCAAGGACTGATAATGAAAGACAATGCAGTTAACAGCAACAAACGGCACACGCAAAACCCCACTGGGAGACGCTTCTCTTGTCCATGTCGTAGGAATGGGTGGTATGAGCTCCCTGGTTGTTATTAAAACACAATTAATCAGACTTTCAAATGGAATCGGGTGGGTGGTGTGGGGGAGACTAACTGTTCTCCAAAGGTTTTGGGTGATGTACACTTTACAGTTTAGGATGATTGTAACAACAGCATATATACAGTTTTAGGTAAGTCACAATACATTTTCAAATAGTCCTGGTTTTATTCTTATTTTGTCTATTTTAACCTTATTTGTTTCACTTCAAACAATGATCACTTATGTGTGATGCACTTATAACATGGCTGTCTATAAGCACCCAATGGACACTTAATAACCGATTTGTAGGCTGTGTTTGGTCCATAGATATGGAGTCATTGGCACCTAAACCACCTGCCAGAAAGGACAGAAGGCATATGCCGATGCCTAGTGTTGGCTAAGATGGTAAAGTGTTAGGAAGATTGGTTATGGGAGTAGTGCAAAACACTGATGTCGGAGACCAGGATGGTAGTGCTTCTGTTTCATGCTTCTGTTTGAGGCATTTTCCCTCACTTTCATCTTTTTTCACTACCCATTACCAAGTGGTTTTAGGCTTAAACGTATGGAATTGCAGCCTTTGAGTCCATACAGTTACTGTCCATGCAAAGTCATGGTGATTGTCTTCTACACCTATTAGGTTTAACAGGTGTCTACAGCTCTATATGTATGGAGCAAATAACTTCTTTCAATTCATAAATAACATTTGTAATAGGTGCACGTGTGTGGTGTTTGGACATGTGTGGAATGAACAACTTGTGCAAGCTGTGGACATTTTAATTCACTTTTGTCCTTGCAAAAATTGTTCCAGGCTAATATAAAATATTGACATATGAGTTTAGAAATCACACTGAAATGCCTTATGCTGTGTAATAATTACTGTTGTAAAACATCCTGATTATTTATGAATGCTTATAACTTCATATATGTGCACAGTATAACCCATCATAAGTATGTTCATACCTTCTCCTTCAGTGTTTTTTTCTTTTTTGATGGAATTATCGAGTTAACTACAGCATGTTAAATAACACACAACATGCTCTGATATTAGGCATGGCTTTAGACTCCAGTGCAGCACAGACAGGGCCACCCACAGTTCATGTGATGCACTGAGACACACATTTATATTTTAGATTGTACAAAGCTGCCACTTTTAGCTTTGATGAGAGCTTTCCTTACTCATTTCAGCCTCTCATCAGATTCACAAGATTAAAGCTGATTAAAACTTTGACATCTCCATGGAATGTATCTGATTTCCTCTGTTTTACTCAGGCCTCTCTCATTGCTGTCAGACCATATGGGCAACGTAGGAAAGTCTACATTCAAGATTTTCAACCTCGTCCGAAGGTTTTCCTTTAAATTCCACTTGTAATAAACAAAGACAGTTTAAAAATTAAGAACCTTTTGGGCTGATTTTTGATTAATTAGGTTTATGAAGCATGCAAACATCGTAACCCAATTTCAGACTCGTAACAAACTCAAAAACATTTATCAACAAATATGTGGAAACATTTTGTGAGCTGCTAATTTCCTTCTAGACCAGTATTTTGAGTTTATAAGGCTCAGATAAGCTGTCAGGCAGCACTAGCCCTATATATGTCACTGGCAGTTGTTTGTAAAACATCTCAACAGCACCTCTGTGTTGGAGTTTAGTTTGGAAAATAATCTAAAATAACTATACAGGTATGTAGAAGCTGATTTGAGAATGGCAGTTTCCTCTGTATGCACAATGTAGCCAAGGTTAACTGCAAGTGGACGTTTAAACACTGATGTATGTATGTTATTTTTGATTGATCAGTATCTACAATTTGGTGCAGAAGCGAATGTATGTTGCGGCTACAGTGTGCAATATTGCAATTATGACTACAATTTGACTCAACATCTTCGCTGTCAAGAAATGTCAAACATCAAACTAGCATTAAAATACGAGATGTCACCAGTGACAGCAGTTGATCCTAAAATCTTCTAAATCTTTAGCTTTAAATTGCAAGTACACATTTGTTTGGCATTTATATAATTGCACAGGCTGATATTGCTCTTAGAATTGCAGGGTAATGGCACAACCTGCAATTGTCCTGTGGAAAAAAAGAAATCTGAATGGATGGAAGTTGCATCTGCATATCTGGAAGTGAACCTCAAGCTCAATGTCATTAATCAATTACAATAGATGTGAAATCCAGAGTAGCCACAGAGAATCCAAGTGAGACTTTTTTGAACCATTATTTACCCTCAAAAA
Source organism: Pseudamia nigra (assembly GCA_029823295.1). Classification (NCBI taxonomy): domain Eukaryota; kingdom Metazoa; phylum Chordata; class Actinopteri; order Kurtiformes; family Apogonidae; genus Pseudamia; species Pseudamia nigra. The sequence goes on along the minus strand of JAQQAE010003767.1, from coordinate 13,728 downwards.
GTGAAAAAACCTATCCAATCTATCTTTAGAGTGGCACTAAAGACATTACTGCAATGTAGAAGCTGGTGGGGGTCATATCGGAGATAGATGGTGCAGTAGTTGAAGTGAAGATACTGGTCACAACACTACACTCATCAGAAACCTACAAACTACTATAGGGTATGAAAAAAAAGATTTCTTCGGATTGGATGTGCACAACATATGTTAAAAATGATTAACATATAAATGCTTACCGGTACACTGAAAGTCACACAATGCAAAGGCAAGAGCAAAACTGTTTAATATCTGCTCATTTAGGTTTCTGCAACTTAAGACAACTCACTTTCAGTAAAGTGAGTAATTTTTTGTTTCTAAGACCAACACAGAAAACCTCAAGCTGCAAATCCTGAACTGGCTTTTGAAAGGATCCTCTTTTCCTGCGTCAAAATAGAGCACTACAGTGTAGCTACAATGATGGAATCAGTATTGGAAAAAAACAACACTCATAGATAATTTCAGTCCTTCAGAACAGTTGGAGCATGGCCTGTTTGTTTGTGCCATCCCTTCCAGCCTGAGAAGTTACAGTATATAAAAATGTATGCTTAGGCAAGACAAGTTAGCATCTGCTGCGCTGACAAATAATCGAGCTCCTCTGTTTACAAGCAGATTTTATTTGCTTCAGTCAGTGGGCCTGCAGGGTGACAGAACACAGTTCTTTCCTGTAGCCATGTACTGCTGGCTCGCTTCTGCTATTAAGTCTGTGACTATGCCAAGCATTTGCACACAATCCCTTGTTGTTTGGGTGCACAGCGCTAGGTAGCGTTAGCATCACCCCAACAGCAGAGCTGAGGATAAAGCGTGTGTTTCAAGTGGAGGAATGCCAGTCAGCCAGAATCCCTTCTTTTCCCTGCAGCATCTCCAACATCTAATCCATGACCACAGACATCCCCCTCATTACCGCCAAATTACATGCAAATTTCCCCAAATAAATGAGTTTTAAGTACTTGACAACCTGTCAGCCTTCGAATATTGAAACGTCCTGACGGCTAGATAAACAATCAACAATAATCACTCTATGCAAATTTGATATTTCCTGCACAATTACGAGAGGAAAAAACACCCACTATAAATAACTGGACACACAAAGGCATCTGGCATTTGTTCAGGTTTTGAACAGATACGGATGCAAATGAAAGATTCTTTAGGATGTAATTGATTCAAACGTCGCTGCGCCTCTTCTGCCTCCCTTTATTGTTCTTTTTTTTTTCTCTGGCACTTGTTTTTTCTCCTCGCTCTCTCTTTATCTCACCGCTTTCAATATACACAGATAATGGCTGATGTAAATGAGTGAATGAGAGAAAGGGAAAAGAGGGGAAAGAAGGATGTGAATCACCCCTTTCACGTCTACCTTTTGTTTTGTCTTTTCATGTGCGCGCTGCTGCTTTAAAGGAGAGCTGTGTGCAAAATAACGTGCTCTTATGAAGTAGATCGGAGATGACTGTGGGATTGAATGCAAGGCTGGGAAACGGTGAGCTCTGTCCGTTGCTTGTGAAGGAGATTACTGTGTGCCTCAACCCCCCCTCCCCCCTTTTCCTCCCCTCTCCTTGCGCTCTTCCACAACACCGAGAGATTAAGACTGACAAGAACATATAAAGTCATTTCAGGACAGGCACATCTCTCACTCTCATCTCTTTTCCCCGGGCCTTTTCTTTTGAAATCACTCTTTTTACTGCCTCTTTTGGCTCTATTCTCCTTGCTCTTTATGTCTTTTTCCATCTCCAACACTTCCCATTCCGCTCCCTTCATCTTAACCTCTCTTCCTCCTTTGTCCATCTTCTGTCCACTCTAAGAGGCCTGGGAGGTTAGTCTCTGAGGTGTAGTGTGTGCTGAGTCTGACCCCACTGACCGCAAACCTCTAGGATCAGGACATCCATTAGCAGAGGCTAACGGCTTCATCCCTGCCCAGCACTGACGCCTCCCATTGGGCCTGTCTCACTCTCTCCAACGCCCATCTTTCTTCCTCTCGATGGCCAGGTGCTCTGCTTCTTGTGTAGGTTTTAAGTCACTGCAAAACACTCTCTGCATCAATCGTAGAAGCAGTCAGACATGTCAAAGACTAGTGAGGCCAATGTTCAGAAGCAAGAGCTGCTTTATACAGAGTGAGGGAATTTTTGCCATATTAATGTGTCCCAACGTGATCAAAATATTACGCAATAGGTCTTCATGTACAAACATGCTATTTTGGTGCCCAAACATCTATTTTATTCCACCTTTGTACTTTATTTCTCATGTAATTTATAAGGGAAAATAATAAAACATCAAAAATATGGTATGAAACATGAGTATATGGAATAAAAGTTTGAAATACATAATGATTATCTGAATATGCTGTATCAAAGAAAATATGTGGAGAAAGTTGAATGTGAAATGGAAGTTGAAATGTACAGAATAATGCTTAAATATATGGAATGAAATTTGAATATATGCAATGTAAGTCGGTATTTACAGAATGAAACCTCAAATGACAGAATGAAACCTGACTGAAAGTTGGAATACATCGAATTAACCTTGCATATACAAAAATAACATAGGAATATGTGGAATATGACATAAAATTTATGTGTCAAATATATCTTGAATATATGGATAATAGGTTGGAAGGTGAAAATGGACTGTATAGAATTAAAGTCATACCCTACTGAACACATGTTAAGAAAAGCAGAATACCTGGAATGAATCCTGAACATACCGTATGCACTGACAGTTTGGATACATGCAAGTAAAAGAAGAAGGCTATACTAGGACTCTGCAATTCAACCATATGATTTTAATCAGAACCAAGAACTGTAATAAAACGTGAGAATTCATCTCATAATGTAGTATGGTATAAGACCATATACAGGACACTAATTCCATTGTCACTGTGAAGTTGCAGCTGTTGTATGAAGGAAAACTTTGAATGTTGAAATTTGACTAATAAGTAATTAGTCAATGGCATGCCTTTTCCAGCAATTCATTCATTTTTATGGGTATGACTCTATGATTCATTCCATAAGCAGTGGATCTGTGATCACTGTGCATCCATTGTATATCTATCTATCTACTGTATCTGTAATCCAGGAGTTGTTGGTCATTTGGTGCCTCAAAACACATCTCCCTCCAGTAGGTAATCCAGCCATGACAGCAGCTGAGGTTTTCAATCAGGGCATATGCAAGCACATAAGTAGTAAGCTGAAAGCACTGCAGCACTCAGATCAGTTTTTAAAGTGACCCGAAGAAGATGATCTCCTCTGTGAGACACTGCCGGGAGATCAGGAGCATTCAGATGAAGGGGAGATGTGAGAGGCGAGTGGCTGAGACTGATGGGATCTTTCAAAGTGCTGTGGTGGACACCTGGGCTTGTGGGGGAAGACGGAGGAGGAGGGATGGTCATGACGGTGGCGTTGACGAGTGGCGCTGTTATCAATCACAGGCTGCTCTATTAATTTCATCAAGGCCCCGGTGCCTGCTGACATTAAATGACACGCTGGTTGGTCCGATGGCGTCCCTGAGGTGGCAACACGGCCAGCCGACGCTTTTGAAATGCAAATCAGGCTTTAACCTTAAACAGAGGCGCCCGGCCGAAATTATCTTTCTGCCTTCAAGTCAGGTCCTCCTTTCTCTTTTCTCCCTCCCCCTCTTCCTTCCCACCTATCCATTCATTCCCTCTCGATTCCATCCCCTCCCCTCCCTTCTTGTTCTTCCACCAGCTTGACCCCTGGGGTACTGGAGATGGAGAGAGCATCTTTAGAAGAAGCGACAGATAAAGGCAAAGGTGGAGGAGGGCGGGGAAGGAAGACAGAGGGGGAGAAGGAGGCAGCAGTGCTGACACCAGCATTCTGTCCTGATGAAGGGGCAGAGAAGCTCCAACGCTAAGCTTAGGGATGAAGACGTCTCAAGGACAATGAAACATGGGAACGAGGACAGAGCGTGGATTGGGGGAAGGTCAAAGTGCATTTGCTCCCTGGGATGACCACACATGAGATGTCTTTTCTGTCTGTCTGATTACCCCACACTGAGGAAGGTGATCGTACTAAAAAGTCTCTGAAGAGCTATGTAAAACTTGAAACAACAAAAGAAAAAAAGTCCCATAATCCTTTTGAAAACTGACAAAAGACACCTGAAATCAGTATGCATCAAAACCACCTATTCTTTTTGGCCTTAGGTTTCAAAAAATACCCCTTCTGAGGAGCTGTGCTATGCCATTAGAGCTGTCAATATTGTGAAGCATTAGCGTGGGCCAAGACAAGGAAGGATTGGTTACCAATATGCAAGAAGCTGCCATTGTTCCTGGAAAGGCTTTTTCCTCCTCTTTCTTCTTTATCTGAGCAGACTGAACACATTAATTTTAATTGAGACATCAGACAAGAATGAAACAGAAAGAGCTGCCTGGACAGGCGGCAGATACATGACGGGGGGAAAAAAACAGCCACTGACTTAAAAAAACAGAAAGATGGAGAGGAAACTAAGGAGGGGTTGAAGAGAAAAGAGGTCCCTGCGGCAACACAAACAAACATATCATAAACACATGAGAGCTATCTCTCGCTTTATCTTTCTGCCTCTCCTTGGCTTCTCTCAATTTCATTCCTCTGTCTCTTTCCCCTTCTCTCGTGCCTTGTCTTTAAAGAACAAAGCAACGCAAAGCAAACTCTATTCAGCACACAAAATCTCTGCCGAAATTTCAATATGTTTGCTGTAAACAGCATTTTGTACAGTCGATGCAAATCAAGTTCCATACGACTCAGCAAGTGTTATAGTCATTGCTGGATTTGATCTATCCATTTCAATGCATCGTTACAACAGATAAGAGTGTGTGGAAAACACTTTTTGACAGGATTTAAGATACAGTGAATTAACCTTTTCATCTATTTATTCTTGTGTAATTTAGACCTTATACTCAGACTCACTCATGAGTCGTATTTATAATTTCCCAATACAAGATCAAGAAGAAATTGACTAATCGTATAGTATTTGTGCAAAATTATAAAAGAAAATATGTTGGGAATGATAAGATTTACTGTATTTCAAATGGTGCACAAGTGGAGGTGATGCATGTTTGGTCTCGTAGCAGTAGAATAATTTACTCTCCATACTGTGTGTGACTGCATTTACATCTTTGATTGTATGAAAAAAAAAAAAAGGTTTAATGTTTGTTGATATTCACCCATACATTGTGCACTGTCACTGCAGTTGATCAGCATTATTCACCCATTCACCAAAGGCACTTGTTTATCTGATGTGTTTTAGTGAAATTGAAAAAAAAAGTCTGATTGATTTTGCACACTTTCAAAGACGTTGTGATAAAAGGCTCATCATTAAGATTTCCTCATTTCCTCGACACAAAAGGGGGATGAATAACAATAAAGACAAATCAATAAATAAATGACAAATAAATAAACAAAAACCTCGGTCTAATTCTGATTTTAAATATTTGCGAGCGCATTGTGATATATCCTTATACACTCACTGGCCACATTATAAGCTACGCCTTGTTTGTATTGGGGAGAACTCTTAGTTATCATAAGGTGGTACACTGTGGTCATAGAGGGATGGACATGGCCAGCAGCAACACTCATGTACGCTGTGGTATTTAAACAAAATACAGTCAGGTCTGCAAGTCCCAAAAATGTGTCAGCTTAAAGCGTTGAGGTAGGGTGGATCCATTCTTTCATGTCGCCAATGTCAATCAGAACCATGACATCCAAATGTCACTGTGGAAATCATTACTCACTAGACAAAGTGGCCGGCCTTCTATTGACCACTTTTGTTGAGGCCGATGCAAATTGAAAGATGCTCTTCTGCATTATCCAGTTGGAACTAGTGGTCATTGTTACTGTTGTTGTCTTTCCATTAGCTCGATCCAGTCTTGACCATTCTCCTCTGACATCAACGAGGTATTTTCATCCAGAGAACTGTTGCTCTCTGGATATTTTGTCTTTTGCAGTTTGCTGTAAATCCTAGAGATGGTCGTGTGTGAAAGCAGTGTGAAATACTCAGACCAGTCCATTTGGCACCAACAACCATGCCATGTTCAAAGCCATGTAAATCACCTCACTTCTCTTTTCTCATGCTTGGTTTAAATTCCGGCATGTCATCTTGACTGTGTCCACATGTGTAAATGTACTGAATTGCTCCGTGTACCAGCTGACTCAGGGTGAAGGCAGGGTACATCCCGGGCAAGTGGCCAGTTCATTACAGGGCTGACATATCCTGTACAGACAGCCATTCACACTCACATTCATTTAGTACAGCCATTCAACCTATATGCCTGTTTTTGGATTGTGGGAGGAAACTGGGGAAATGCACGCAGACACAAGGAGAACATGCAAACTCCACAACAGAAAGGCCGTTCTGGCTGCCACTGGGTACAAACACAGGGCCGTCCTGGTCAAGGTGTTAACCACTACACCGTCACACAACCCCAGGGAGCATATTTTAAGTCCCAAAAACCCCAGTAGGAAGTAGTTGAGGTGGTGATGCTGGAACATCAAACTTGGACAGTATTACATAGTTTCTTTTTGTGATTTCACACCCAATCCATTCCAAACACTGCCTTTTTTTAAAAGTGTTTACCTTGTTCTAAATGTTAACCTGTCTTTTGGAATACCTCACAGATTCAAACGTGACACCTACAGTAGTTACTGCATCAAACCATGATGGATGGTGAATTGAAATTTAGTGGCCTGAGCTACTTGTAATGCTCTGCAGGAATTATTTCTATTAGCTTTTTATGCTTTTTACAGACACTGCCTGCTTGGCAGGATGGGTAATACTTTCAGAAAAAGAACAATATTGCACAAAAAAATTGATTTCATGTTTTTGTAAATTTGCACTGCTGTCAAATACTGCCCTCCTTAAAAGTTTTTAATCCATACAATATACCTATTATTTAAGCAATTTCAAGTGCTTAAAACATCCTATTCCTCATGTTTAAGTAATAATTTATGCATTATAGGGTGCGTACAAAGGCATGTGCACGATTAGAGGCCTGCAGGTGTCTTGCATGACTGTATCAGTGTATGTGGCTATTGATACACTATGTGCATGCCACTGTGTGTGTGTGTTTGTGTATTCTGGAGGGAGGCAGTGGAAGGAGTGGCAGAATGAGGAGCTAAGCCTGGGATGTTAAGCACGGGGAAGACACCTGGCACAGAAACTTAAGTGCTTCCACCAAGTATCATCAACCCAAGATTAAAAGCGTCGAGGGGGAATAGTGGGAGGAGAGGGATGCACGGCGAGGAGGAGAGAGGGGGAAGGAGTGATCACGCATATGACAAGATGAGAGAGGAAGAAAAAAATCAAGAGAGGAGAAGATGAGGAGGAGGAGGGAGGGGGCAGAGACAGAGGAAGTATCTGAAGGCAACGGTAGTTTGTGGTGTACAGTTATTAGGATGCACATACGCTGGTATAGACATGAAGTCATAGATGCTCGAAGTGGAAACACACACAGGCATGCGGTATATACCACAGACAGGTATAAACTAACATTCTTTGTTGCTTTCCAGATAATAACAGGATGTTATTTCTCTTCAGCAGAAAACATGATGATTGGTGACATATGGACTGCACAGAGTAACGAAGGTATGTGCAGCCCTCTCAGAAGCTACACAAAATAGCATAGCAGAGTTATCATTATATTATTACAGCCAACAACTCGCAATGACTAAATGACTTGTTAAATGAAACCGAACTCCCTTCATAAAGTCAGTGCTTTTGAATTTGTTAGGAAACTAATGTTTTTTTTTAAGCATAGCATGCCTCATGCTCTAACTGCAGCGCTAAATGGTGGAATGAATGGGGTGAAATGTCAAACAATGATTTACAAATATAGCACAGATTTTTGAGCTGGTTGGAGAGGGGCATGTCTGGTGGGGTAGCTCCTGATCCACCTAAAAATTCAAACCCTTCATGTTCTCTGTCCTACGAACAGCTAACCCACCAGTTTGTGTGTTTTCTGTTGAAAATGAATGAAATAATCAAGAAAATGAACAAACACTCCTGAGTTCTGGTAAACTGTCAATACATCAATTTGTTTTCTATAGGGAACAAAAAGAACAAAAATGGCATTATTTGTACCACAGTGTATGAGACCAAGAAATGTCAGATTATACTGTCCAGCATAATTTTTGTTGAATGAAAACCAATACTTGTTTTTACTAATTTGGGGGTGCTGATTAAAAAAAAAAAAGAAACACTAGCATGTCAAGTTTTCTCATAAAACAGAATTTGCTTTTTCAAGCGGTTTTGCTTTCGCTGACTATTGATCAGATGAAAACGTGTCTATTGTACCTTAATATCAGTAAGAACTGCTCAAAGGCCTTTTTTTCTGTTCCCTTGTATCACATGAGAACTTATTTTTCAAGTTTTAACTAATTTTTACATGCATTACAGAAATATGATACTTAGTTGCAAGATTTCTTGGTAATTCAATTTGTACACTTTTTGTCATTAAAGCCTAAACATTTGACATTTTTCAGCTTTATTGCTATACTGATAAGGGCACTGAAGCTGATATATACAATGTAATAAGGAAAAATGTCATTCTCTTTTTGTGAAAAAAATGGTATGTGCCAGGAACTTTTTATTGTCATTTTAACTCAGCACCATCAAATTAGGTAAAGTTAAGCCTTTTTTGAAATAGGCAGAAAAAAATTGATACCTACCTACAGACTACATGTAAAGTAACTGTATTAATGGAATGATTTTACTTATATTACGTAAGACTAATCCTCACATCCAAGAGTAGAAGGGTAGAGGATATAAAAAACTTAAAAATTAAAACTAATACTGCTTCTTTTTCTCCTTCCGGCTGCTCCCCTCAGGGGTCGCCACAGCGAAATACCAATGATTCGCATGTTTGATCTGGCATAGGTTTTTTACGTCGGATGCCCTTCCTGACACAACCCTCACAACAAGTTGATCCTGCTAACTGTATTTATTCATAAATATATGCAGTAAAGGAGGGTAATTTTTTTCAGTGCTGGGTGTTTCACCTGGCAATGTTAAAGTGCAACAATGGCCATATTTGGAGTTACAAGGTTTTTCTGTGTGAGGCTTAAACCGCAAAGGCTGATTACCAGACAATTGCTGCTCAGATGTCTGTGTCTAGTCTGTCAAGGGTCTGCTGATTACTGTACACAAATACCAGGCTAATATCCTCAGTCGATGGCAAACAACAGGATATGTGCACTGCAATCGACAGCCGTGCTTTTGCCAAATGTGTGCATGTGCGGCTCGTCCACAGAAATCTGTGTTTTGATTGCGGAAAGTAACTGCATGTACGCCTCTTTAAAACGACGTCTCTGCTCTCTCCTCCCCATTTGCTGCCACTCCTGCGAATGGTTATTATTATCGTCATCAGTGGAGAAATCAGGGCCCTGACAAGCAATCTCTTCTCTAACTCAATCTCTCCCTCCACTGCAAGAAATGTCCGCCATTACGAACTTGTTTCATCCGGGATTGAGTTTCAAAGTCTTGTTCTTCACGTGCACTGAGAAGAAAAACAAAGCAAACTGTGGAATCTGTAATAAATATGGTCAAATTGAGGTGATCATGTGTTGTTTTCAACTGATAATCATCCAAAATAACTTTTTTCCCATGAACTTCATGCAATATTGAATTTTAACTGATATTTCATGTACTACTGAGTTTAAAAGGTTTTTTAAAATTGTTTTTTACTTGCAATAAAAGACAACAGGTGGAAAATTCAAATATTACTTATTGTTAAACACTTATTGCTATAGATCTGTTGAATATAACTTCCATACTAATGTAGTAATCTGCCGTTTTCAATAGATTTTCTAGCAACCTAACCAAAATCCAAATCAGTGTATTATTTGTACTTTGCTTTAATTTACAATTAAAACTGAGTGCCTAGAAATTGTAAACATTTCCAAAGAACCTGTTGTGTTTTTTCATTTTTGTACCAACAATCTTTCAGACATCTCGACAATATTCAGTTTGCAGTGATGTTTTTCCGAGGTTAACAGTTATGTTTTTCCTTAAAAAAGGAAAATGTACGTATTTTCCAGTCTGATCACATTCATACTGATGAAATTATGTTTTGGTTAATATATTTTTGTACTACTAATTATCCAAGCAAACAATCTTGTTTTTCACCTAAATCCAAACATTGGAATTTATTGCAAATATATCATATTGATGTGGTCATCTCCCTTGGTTAGTACATTTTTCCAAACTTACCTTTGTTTCAGCAAGAATAAGAAATCTAAGCACACTAGCTTCTATTTGTAATGGTATTTCTTTCAGTATTATGTTTTGGTTTTACTTACTCTACTAGACAAAGGAGAATCCGAACATAACATTTCTACCACAAACTCTTTTGTGGTAGAAATGTATGTTTGATAAGTATGTTTAAACTGATGTATGCATTGTTTTCAATACATTTTTTTAAACTAATAATCTTCAAAACATGTAATTCAGGAAAAATGCAGGCAAACCTGAATGTGCCATGTCATGTCAGGTTTTTACTTGCAAAAGGAGATGGAAAATTTGGACGATCATTGCAAGTTGAACATGTCTTACTCTGAATCTGTTGTAAATACGTTCATATTTACTGTATGTCATCATCTGTCAGGTTCAATGCATTTTTGTAATGATAATCATCCCAACTATCTAATTTCTGTAAAAATTGAGACAAAATCTAATCTGTAGTGGTGACAAGTCAAAGTACTGGCTCCATTTCTCACTACATTAAAGTCAAATCTGATTCCCAGATTTGACGGTGTGACTAAACGAGCATTTTTTGCAGAGTGTTTCCCTCTCCCCTTCCTCTCCATCCAGTCAGTCCTCTTGTGTGCATCCTACAGTCGTATTGACAAGAGGAGGCTTACAACTGGCACACACAAGCTCCACTACAGGCTTAATAGCGTTTCAAGTGTTTTCTCCTGGACTCGTGTCGAATCTCCCGGCTAAGTACGGGCCCGGCATCGACATGGACAAGCTGGAGGAGCTGAGATCTGCAGCAGAAAATCCACAGGCACTCGTCCCTGTCGGCACCGTGTCAGCAGTTTGGGCTACGTTGGTGGCAAGTTTGTCTTATAGAAATGCTTGTGTCACTGAGGTTGTCTTTTCCAGGTAATAAATGTCAAATCATTATTGCATTCACGTTCAGAGAATGATTTTTGGTTATAAGTGGAAGTTGAAGAAGCAGTGTGCAATCATGTAAAAGACACCAAAAGATATAAAAGGCACAAAAAGATGAAAATAAGCAAAAGGTGCCAAAGGTTTAAAAGATGTAGCAAGACAAAAAACAATCAAAAATGGATACGCAAAGAGGAAAATGCTGAAAAAAAAAACAATGTAGAATGTGCAAAAAAGAAAAAAAAAATGGAAAAGACAAAGTGATCTAAGTGAAAACAACAGAATGACATGAAAGATGCAAAACATCAAAATAAACGAAATGAACAAAGCTGTACTATATTGTATGTGTGTGTGTATATATGTATATATATATATATATATATATATATACAGTATATTAGGGCTGTCAGATGATGAAAATTTTTAATCTGATTAATCACAGGGTCACTGTGGATTAACTTTGAATAATCACCATTAATACCCGTTTATTATTAATCTAAATTAATCATGGGATCACTGGATTAATTTCAATGAATTACAATTAATACCCATTTGTTGTTTTCCATTTTGTTGGAGCAAGAACACTCATGATAGAAGGTGATATAGCCACTCGACTAAAATGACTTATTTTAGAGTCTTTTTAAAAAAATTTAAACTTGTGTAACTAAAGGAAATTCCACCTGCTTTGTAGAACTTACTTCTACTGTATCTGAAAATACTAAGTGAATAATTTTTTTTCATGGGCCATCATGGTCTCAAATGTTTTATTTGGACTCTCTAATAAATAATGTGTTGGTCCATCTTTAACTTTTTGCCTCGTTATTAAGATATTACGGCAAATGATCCAACAAATGAATGTCGTGCTGGAGCTTGATTGACATGTTGCTATAGCAGCAGCTCGCTATAGTGAAGTCCGACCGATTCAGGCCTTCATATCTTCTTTTTATTCAATATGGGCATAGTTACAGATGAGATACACTCAACAGTAGCTGTGGGTAAGTGTTTACATCAACAACACTGTGATATGACTTTGTTTGACACTGCGTGGTGAATTTTTACCGCATCAGTAAAATAGTAGCCAACGTTAGCTCTCCCTGGCATGAACGCTTCATAAGCCCCACTGCCCTTCGTCCAAATATGATTGCATTCTGTTTTTGGCTCCAACATGCCGTACAGGAAGTGACAACCCAATTGGCCTCAAAACGGCCCTTCACAAACTAATGGGTGACGTCACGGTCACTTGGTCTATAATATATACAGTCTATGGTAAAGACTTATACTTTTACATTTAAATTTACTTTGAAGCAGTAAATACAGTACTAAAGAAGTTGGTAGTGATGTGGGTCAAATGTAACATAAGATTCCCTAACTTTTTCCTTGGTATATGAGTTATTGTACGTTAATTACGTTATCTTGTTAATTGCATTAAAAATTTTAATCTAATTAACCATGAAATTGGATTAATCCACATTAATGCGTTAATTTTGAGCCCTGATATATATATATATATATATATATATATATATATGTACATAGCATTACTTATCAATTTATCTCTCAGCCGTAGTGCTACTGCTGTTGAATATCAGGTGAAATTAATACAGTATTCTTCTATTCAAGGAGGAAATTAAATAGCAAATTAAATGACCCTGTGGTGCACACCAACCCCATTCAGAGGCCAGTGAGTCATGATTGCAGATGTTTCAGTCTGGCAGTGAGTCAGGTATAGTCTGTCTATCCTCAGGCTGGAGCAGGAGCTATAGTTGAGCTCTGTGTGCAGCTTAGCGACGATAATCCGACCCACAATTCTCCTCTCGTTTTGAACCTGGAGAGAGGATGAAAGATTTAGACTTTCACCCTTGCTCTCGCTCTCTCCTTTTTCATTCCACTCTTGTTCCGATCCGTCTCCGCCGCTCTCCTCTCCGGCTCTGTTTGTCTCTCGTTATCCTTCACCTCATGACTCAGAACAGGAAAAAGATCTTGTGATGATTATTTCACAAGTGTGATATCATCTCAGTGGGTTTTCTCGATGATTCTCATCTAGGAAAAGGTTGACAAAGCGACAGGCACTTCATCTTATCAAAGAATTCTCAACGTAAACCCAATGAACAACCATCAGTACTTTAATATAGAAGGGTAATGTTTGTTTGATAATGTGGTGTTAGTGTTGGACTCAGTGAACTCTAATTTTTTGCCACTAGCTAATTGTATCTTGAGGCTAGAAAGAAGTAGTGTTGTGCTCTGTAGATGAGCAGAAGAGAGCAACCATCCATCCATCCATCCATCCATCTATACGTATATTATTATCCAAGTCAGGGTTGCAGCAACCTGAGCAGAGAAGCCCCAGCCACCTCTCCCAGCTCCTCCGGGGCATCCCTCAGCCATTCCCCGGCCAGCTGAGCGACATACATAATCTCTCCAGTGTGTCCTAGGTCTGCCCCAGGGCCTCCCCCCAGTTGGAGCTATATTTGGCAACTAGGGATTGGATCACTCAGGCTCCCACCTTCAGCTACCACCCAAACCACACAGCACTGGACCCTTGAGACCCTTCCTGCAGATGGTGGACCCACAGGAAGGCGTAGTCATAAGGGTCTTCTGAATCGCGTT
>JAQQAE010003766.1:0-19703 GCA_029823295.1 Pseudamia nigra | reverse complement strand
CCGCATCACTGTATAAGCCGCAGGGTCGGCAATGTGTGAAAAAAGCCGCGGCCTATAGTGTGAATTTTACGGTATATAGAAATTTGCAGTGTTCATGGAGACGGAATGAACTATAGTGACTAAAACCATCGTTTGTACCAGGCTGGAAATATGTTTATTTCTCATCTAAAGTTGAACGTTTTAATGTGGGACTTTATGGGGATTGACTTGACAGAGGTGGCACACGGCTGTCTCAAAGGATGAAAGTCTTATGGTTGTCTTACCTTTGTGTCTGTTGTCATTGTGTATAGTTTTTCTGTGGACTGAACTTGATGTTGAGTTTAAAATGTTAATAGTTTAATAGCTTGTACGAAGAAACAGCAAGGAGAAGGCAAGATCACTGTCTGGAAAAAGAACGAGAGAGAAAAAAAACAAACTGAGTGAATGAATTCCGAAAAAATGTTTTTAAATACTCTCACACATTTTACTACAATTACAAAGTGAGAAACCTGCTTGGACATCATTGCTGTTAATACAATGTGTAACTCAATTCAAAGCCAAGGGGAGCGCAGGAGCATTTCACAGTGTCAGGACTGTAATGAGGTGGGAGAAGATTGTGTAAATGCCCCCTCAGCCATTTGCATTTTAGATTCTCACAAGCACACATACAGCACACCTCTCCTGCTGGCCCCATATTGTTTTATTCTTTGACAATAGATTCAGTTACATAATGAACTCCATCCATATCAAATGCCATACCAGGGACTGACTGGCGTGACTCCAAGACCCCTCTGAAGAGGCCAAAACCACATGGGAGAACAAACTCTCCCCTATTCCCCCCTCTTCTTCCCTCCTGCTTTTTGTCATACCACAAAAGATATCAAATGTGAGAGGATGGACATGTGTTGCTGATCATATGTGTATTAAACAAATATTGCAATGGTCACTTAATATGTTGTGGTGTACTGGCCGTTTCAGTGTAGTTCCGAAACCAGAGAGTGTGTGGCAGCGTAGACATGGTTTTAAAACACATTCCTGATGGCACGATATAGGCTGGTGAGAATTGAGTTAGTAAGTATAGAAAATCCAACCGCAGGCTTGTGGGATATGTATTCACTATCAGGGTAAATGGGATTTGATGGGATCTGCTGTTTTGTCTGAATTGCCATGTTGCGCTGGGCGACAAGATTCGGTGCTCCCACAGAGTGCACTCACACACGGCTCTGCCAGCACCAAGCTACATTTAAAACTCTTGTCCTGCTGTCCATGCTGTAATTTCTGCCAAGCAGTTCTCAAACAACAAGAGAGATACTGGAGACTGGAGATGGGCGATAGGACCAAAACTGCTCTTATCAGTCGATATTGATAGTTATCACAATAAATGTAATATCATTATTGCCTCCATCTTTAAAGGTGTAAAATATAAACTGTGAAAATATGAACTTCAGCTCAGCACTGCCCAGCCTGAGAAACTCCTAGCCTACCCTTGGAATCAAGCAAATCTGATTTTTTTTTTTTTTTTTTTTGTAAAATGTGACATCGTAAGTGAGAACTAGTCATAGTCTTGCTTTGGGTCAGAATATGATCTATGTGGTTCAGTCACAGTGTTTTCCACTGAAAAGTGAAGAGATGTGAAGTAGTTACAAAGATGCTCTTGGAAAAGCAAGGAAAAATCAAATCAACACTTTTTTTGTCAGTACCCTTGGAATTATTTAATAAACACATAAATAAATAAATACTGTAAAGTGTCCCATACAATAAAAATATATCTTTACTGAGTTTTGAAGTTTATATAAACTCTGTGAAGTAAAATAAAAATTGTGAAAATATGATCTTGCTCAGTACGGCCAGTCCTGAGAAAAATGTCCTGAGGAAAAAAAATGATGGACAAGCCATAACCAATCACAGTCACGCTTAAGTGAATTAATCTCACCCCCATGAGCCAGTCCTTTTAAAATTTTAAACATCATAACCGATTTTGTCAAGCTTAAATTACAACTGACCAATATGTTTGACGTTTTTTTATTTTTCGCTAAAGAAATCATTATTCTGTGTTTACAGAAGCCTTAGGCCAAAATATGATCACCGATCACTTTTGGAATGATCACAGCCTTTTCTGATGAAAAGTAGGCAGATACAGCTCAGTTACACTAAAGCATGTGTGGTTACAAAGACGCCTTTGACAAACCAAGGATAAATAAAATCTACAGTTTTTATTTTGTCTGCAACTTTACAGACGCCTTTAACAGACACAGTAGTTGTACAAATACTGTATGTGTGTTAAAGATATGACCTTGAAAGGCTGATCTTGGATCTTGAGTGAAAGTTGAGGAAAGTAGATGGTTATATGAGGTTTCAAATCCTTGGTCAAAGACAGAATAAGACAGAAACAGACACAAAATCATGTAAGATTCAAAAAGACAAAAAAGGAGTGAACAATATACAAAAAGACTACATATAACAAAAACAATGTAGAAGATATTAAGAAAAGAAAATGAATAAGACCCAAAAAGACAAAATTGGATGAAAAGAATACAAAATATGATGGAAAATGCAAAAAGATAAAAATTATGTAAAAAAAAAAAAAATGAGACATATTAACAAAGAGGAAGACAGCATTAAACATTTATTAACATCTAATTTCTTTATTGTGATTTAAATCCCTTTCACACCATTAAATTGAATGCACAGAATCTGAGGCTTTAAGAGACGAAGGAATTTATTCCAGCATCTCTGGCTTCTCCTGTAAATTTTGATCATCACAACAGTTCATTTTCTGTTTTCTGGCAAACTGTTAATGTCAACTTGTGAAGGCAACGAAAAATGAACAAAGTAATTAAGAAAATGTAAAAAATTGAAGAAAATATGCAAGAGAATGAACACATTTGAGCAAAGATGAACAAAATAATAATAAATACTAGCTGATTATATTGTAAAGCAGGGGGTCAGAGACCTAGAAGTTACACAACAAATAAAGAATCAAAACTCAAATGCATTTTACTATTAAGGACAATGCATCCTCCATCTACACCAATGAATATCACAATATCAATTCCACAGTCGTAACAGTAATTTCTGACTTATCAACCAGTTCTGCTGGAAACACCATGTTCCTCTTTCTTTCTACCTGAGTCTCTCCAGCCTGCTGCCCATGTGTTCCTCATCCTCTTTCCTTTTTCACTATTCATCTTCCTCTTTCCCTCCTCTCAGTCTTTTCTCTTGGCCTCGCTGAGTGTCTACCTCTGCTACCTCTGTGCATCAGTGGTATAAAAAATTTGTGGCAAATGTTCCTCCCACACTCCACATTCCAGGGTCTTGCAGGATCCCACATGCTGGTGGCTCTCGCTCTCTCTCCTCGGTCCCATCGGTGCAACTTGTGTGGGTGCTGGGGGCTGTGAGGCAGGGTAACAATGTGAGTGTGTGTGGGAAGGGCAGCAATATGCTAATTCAACGTCCTTAATTACATCAGCCAGAAAAGACAGTCTCTCACTGACATTACATTTTTGAACAAATTTAATATCCTGCTAAATTATAGTGAGATGCCTGGATACAGACAAAAGTATCCGAATGCCTGATCATTACACGAACAGGGACTGATACTGTATTGAAATACTACACACTATAAGGACAAAAGTATTGGAACACCTCACTGTTTCATATAAAGGAACTTGGATGTATCCTTATCATATCTAACTGTCCCAAATGTTTTATCATTAGCACTAAATCAATGAATAAAAATGAATAAATCACCAAAATGAACAAAAAGAACAAATACATTAACCATGAGTAAAAATGTTTTATGTTTTTCATTTTTGTTGGCTTTCTTGAGTATTTTATTCTTTTTAAATCATTTTTTTTATATATTATGTTAGTTACATTGTTCATTTTCTTGCTTATTTTGTTTACTGATTCATTATTTTCCCTCAATTTAGATCTGATGAACAGGTCAGATTTAACAAGGATTGCTATAGATTTGGAAATAGATGCCCATATTTTTCAGGTCAGGGGTCCAAACATTTCTGTCCATATAGTGTAATTCATTTTTTGTGTTGTGGTGTCAATTGGTGCCTTTAATGTACAAATTTATAAAGGGACCAGCATATGATTTAAATGGTAAGGAAAATGGACAAAAATGAACAAAATAAGAAGCAAAATTTACCAACCTGAAATGTGAATCAAACTGAACAATGCAAGAAACAAAATAATTTCATATATGAACAGGAATGAACAAAAAAAGTGAACTGAATGATGAAGAAATGGAACAAACCATTAAAATGAACTAAACTGAACTAAAAAGAGAACAAAATAATTCAAAATCTGAAATTCAAGGTAATTTGCAAAATAGAAAATGAACAATAAGTCAAGAACATAAATAGAAATGAACAAAATAATCAGTAAAATTAATTTTAAAAAATGAACGATATTATCCATGAAATAAATATAATTGAACAAAATAAACCACAAAATTATCAAAACTAACCAAAAAAAGAAAAATCAATTCCCAAAACCAATAAAATAGAATGAAAAAAAGGAACAAAATTAATTCAATAATTTACATAATTAATCAAACTGGCATAAAATGAACAAAATGATTTCCACATAAAACAACAATTAACAAAAATAATTACAGAAACAAATAAAATTGAAAAATACAATCTCTAAAATTAAAATTATGTAACAAATGATCAACAAAATAAACTAACCTTGACAAAAAAATGACAAAACCAATACACAAATCTCCCAAACTATCCACCGAATGACTAAAATTAATAATAAAAGGATTAAAATTGAACAAAAAACCCAAATTAGTCAAGACAACTAATAGAACTGAACAAAAATAATCAATCAAATTAGTGATTATTTATAACATGAACTAAACCAATGTGAACAACACAAAAATGGCAAAAATGAACAACATAAAAAAGAAAATAAACAAAATAAGTTACAAAATTAACCAAACTTGAATAATGGAACAAAATAATTTCTAAAGTGAATAAAATATTTGACAATTGAACATTTTAATACACCACCGAACATAATTGAATAAAATAAGGAATAAAATGAACTAATCGAGACAAAAATAGGGCAAAAAACAAGACAATGCACAACATGAACAAAATGAGGAAAATAAACCAAAGTGAACAAAATATACAATAAGATCAACCAATCAGGACAAAAGGCATAGAAAAACCTTCAAAATAAACAAAACAATACACAAAATGAACAAAATAAAGAACAAAATGAGTCAAAAAGGAACAAAATATTTCCCAAGATGAACTAATCAAACCATTAAATGAACAAGCATGAATAAAAAAGTTAGGATAGCATGGTCTTAATACTGATGGGGGAAAGTTTGAAATATTGTATTCTGTCCTGTACAGTTAAACAGGGCTGAATATGTTATTACAATAAATGTTTTTTTATAATGGTCAACTGATCAATACTAAAGGTTAAATTACTATTTGTTACAAGATTAAAGGCTGATTTATTCTGACTGAAAGTTACGTGTATCATAGACGAAAGAAGCGGAAAAGATACAAAGAGACGAAACATAAAAGAAAGAGATAAATTAAAAGACACAAAAGGACTAGTATGCACAAAAGACTGATAATAGAATGTGCCTGAAAAAACAACACTATTTCTAAAAAGCATGCTCATCAAGATTAGTGTGCTGAAAAATATATGTACAAATAAATGAAGCCTGTGTGTATTTCAGGCAGGTGTGGAAGTCTGTTCTCGAGCTTAATTCTCTGTCCGTTCACCGTCATCCCTGCCTTAAACACCCCTCATCAGCTGCACCTTTAAATCCTGACTGAGCACTGCACCTCTTGAGCATCACCAAATTAAAAATGCACAAAAACTCTACACCCTGCCTCAAATACTAAAGAGTGAAGACAACAGAAACATTTTTGTCATTCTGTGTGATTGCTGATTGTGACAGTAATCTCAGAAAAAAAGCAAAATGCACCAGAGTCTCTCATTTTGTGATTTGACCAAACAAGATGCAAAGGATACACAAAGACAAGAACTATGTGAATGGCATAACATGAGAAAAACATATAAAAAAGACACAAGTGACATAAAAAGTAGCTATTTGTCCTCAATCTCTGAAAGTACAAGCATTCTGGATCACTATTGTATATCCAAAATATTGCCCATATCTGGATCAAACTTTATGGTTTGATAGAATCTATTATGGTGTTGTCCTATGTTTTTTGGCAGCATTTTCTGGATGTTATTTGTGGTGTTACAAGGACAAATGTTGAATTTGGCCCCATCTCACAATGTTGAAGAATCCTTTAAAAATCTTCTGAATCCCAACAATGATCCAGATTACTCCCAGAATCCAACTGACTGGCCTTTGTTCCATTTATGACCCATCCTGAAAGTTTCTAAATCCATTCATAACATTTTGGGTTATGTAGTAAACAAACAAATAAACAAATACAAAAATGACAATGACAAAAACCTAGCCTTGTTGGTGGAGGTAATGACCTACATGATGCAGTTGTGCCAGTAGTCCAGAATTTTATGACCTACTTCTCGCAGTGGCATTGACAACAAGGAACGAAGAGGACAATCTGCGTTGCTCATCAGCAGATAAAAACATTTCATCATTCTGAAAAGTGATTTAGTTGAAAATGAATCCAGAATAAACCCTAAGCCCAGAAGAAAAATCTATATCCCATTAAATATAAATATCAGGTTATAAATGTATCTTTTCACCCAGGCCTCATGTTGAACATCAGACATCTTTGGCGTCTCTAGTGTGACTAATGCAGGACACAGTAAAGTGCCTCTGTGATGTGGATGGGCACAGGAAGTGTGAAGGGAAAAGGGTTGAGATGAGATAACTTCAAGTAAAGACGCAGAGAGTACATGACGATGGAGCTGTGCCACGGTTCAACAAAAGCAGAAAGCTGTGACAATAAAAACACAGCCGTAGTTACTAATCAACAAGTCTTAAAGCTGTGGAAAGAAGATGAGCAGCTACACTGCCACCCCATTCGCAACAGAGATGTGCCAAGAAAAAGTGAAAAGGAGAGAACAAATGAAAAAAGAAAGTGAAAGACTGTGGACAACTGTTCAGAGAACAGAACATGACCAGATGTCAAATTGTTACTGTGTTTTATGTATTTTCTCCCTTTTTTCAATGTATGAATGCTCCACCTGTCCTAACACTTCATTCCACTTATTTTTTTAATGTACTGAAAATATTATCACTAATATTTTACTGTATCGTCGAGGCTTTGCTGAAGTAATATTTGAAAACTTTCTTTCTACACTTTATAGCTCTTAATATGGGCTTTACTAAATGTGAATTTTAGAACAAGAACCTGAAAGTTTCATTAATCAGAACTTGAGTAAAAGTAACCTGACACTGTCTGACTTTCCCTGGTGCGATAATCCCTCCCCATCTGGCACAACAAGCAGCTTTAAACAGACACAGAAAATGAAATGCAATTGTAGACCCAGGAAAAAAATAACACAAAATAAGTCACTGCTGTGGACAGATTGTTTTCAGAATTAATATTATTCTTCACGCATGATTGAAGCAGAAAATTTTAACTTTCCTGTTGACATTTTCCTGTTTTTATTTGGATTCTCTAAATTAATCCTGCTTTATTTACTGAGAGATATTTCATTCCACAAAGTACTAATAAAATGGAGTTTTATAGACATTTAAATGAAAACCTCTAGACCCTTGTTTTCCTTCTGTTAAACTGAATAAACTGGTCAAAGTGATTGATAAAGGTTAGTTTAGTGTCATTTTTTTTCTTTTGTCCTCTGTGTGGGCATATCAGCGTGAATTTGCGGCAGTCGGTGTTGGCTCGGTTTTGCTTGGCCAGTTCATGTCAACAAGCACAGGAGACACCGACAATAAAGCAGCCTCCTTTATTTAAGGAGAAGAACGGGAAGACGAGGCAAAACAAGTCATTTACTTGGGTGGAGTGACTAAAATTGAGCTGAATGTGTTTGTTTTGGAAATGGTATGAAAGTAGTCAACGTCTTTTTAAAGCATCCCTGAAATAAAACATACATTATACTGAGTGCATTCATTTCACTAAATAGAAAACAATAAAACTGAATTGAAGCTATTGTCTGTTTTGCCTCTTTTTGTCAGGAAGTGAAAAGTAATGTAAAACCATTGATTAGAAGCTGAAGGTCAGTGAATGTGAATTAAAAGTTCAATAACATTGCTTTAGTTCATTTCACTAAAGCCTGAAAACACCTTCTAAACTATTATCAAACCCTGTTCTGCCTCTTTTTGTCAACAAGTGTAAATCATAATTGAAAACATCCATGAGCGTGAAGACTTTAATCTGCTCGGAAAGGAAGGCCACTTTCCTTTGGAAAAATCTGTGAACTAATTATAAATTATAATTATTCACTTCATATGACTAAATTGAAAACCTAAAGCACCACTTAAGCTGTTATCTTAGTGAAAATCATTTAATTCCAAACAAGTAGAGCTGATGACATTTTGATCAGAGGTCACATTCCTTTTAAATTTGGTTCCTTCAGTTCATCGCACTGAATGGAAGACACAAAAGGCCACTTGAATTGAATTGTTTTCTGTCAACAAGTGCAAATCATTTGACCCAAAACCATTTCAGACGATGAGACCTTGATCAGCTCTAAGAGGAGGAAGATTCAATGAGAGAGACACTGAGTATCAAGTGGAAGCAGGCCAGGCAGATTCAGGGGCAGGCACTAACCATGCTTTATGTCCACTTCATTTCCCTTGCAAATCAGCCGCACATTCTCAGAGTTTTCACAGTTCCCAGCTCTCTCTTTTTTTCCCCGAAACATGCCCTGAGTCAGCCAGGCTCATTAGACAGGATGAGACTATTACCAGGCAAGTTATCCTGCTCCTAACAATGGGATGTGGTCAGGTGGTGAAGCACCGGTTTCACTCGGTTCATCTCGTTTCCCCTCCAGTCCTCAGGGCCCAAGACCACGTTTCCCTCTTCCGCCGAAAATAACGGCCCTCCTCCATCAACAATAGCTGTGACAGCTGGAATGTAGGCCTGCCTCAGCAGTGTTAAAATCACTGTATATTATATTTAATTTCTGTCCTTTGAATGTGTCTGAGTGTGTGGTGGGAAGAATAATACGTGTAAACAGCTACAGAATTTAGTGGGATATATAGTCAAAGTAATATGCACTAGTTTCAGAGGCTTATTAGAGATTTGTTATTTTTGGGAGATGTGTATTTAACAGTAGAGCCATTTTCAACTCTGTTTTAATCAAATATGGAAGTCCCCAGTTTATGACCTTTGCTAAAATTTACCTGTTTTACATTCCCTCTTCTCAGGGGTGGGTAGTACTCACCTACATTTACTCCTTTACCTGTACTTGAGTACCGTAGTGTTTTTTTTTTTTCAAACATATGTACTTCTGAGAATAGTTGTTTTTCAGAACACGCTCTACTCTTTTTTAACCAATTTTATCCTTTATTTACTCCTACTAAATGATTTGTGGCCAAATACAGTATAACTGAGTAGAAGTACATTTTTTCATCACAAATGTAATGCAGTAAAAGACCCAAGTAGTCAAGTAAAATATCAAATATGAATAAACTAAACAACAAAATGAGCAAATATGTACAAAAAAATTACAAAAATCAACATAAAGAGTCAAAAAAGGGAGCAAAATTAACAAAATGATAAAAATAGTTTAAAAAAATGATAATATAGTCAACAATTAGGGTGCATAAGAAGCAAAAATGACCAAAATAAGCAAAAATGAAGAAAACAATCAAGTAAATTAACAAAAACAATCAAGAAATTGGACAAAAATTGAATAGATACACAACAAAATGTGTAAAAATTAAAAATTGACCATTTTAACTCACTATTTCATAATATAACAAGGTGTACATTATTATTTGCAGCACATAAATGATGCAGTTTGAAGAGATGTAGGCTAAAGAAATCAGTTTTGTCTTATGTATGTGTTTTTTAAGACATTTTAATACTACTGTAAATAACTGCATTAACGCAAAAATACCAGACTCTTGTTCATTCTCAAGTGTGTGACAACTGCAGTATCAAAAACATAGTTTCCGTTTGCTTGAATCCCAATTCGTTTTGGGATCCAAATCAATTCTACTATGACCCACCTGTGGGTCCTAACCCAACATTGGAAATGGCTGCTATAGTCCATATAACTCCAAGTCAACAATATGGGCATTTATACTGTACCTGTTACCCCTACTGAAATGCATTGGTATTATAGCTAAATATTTAATTAGAAACACCATTTGTTTGTATGTGATCTGAAAGACATGTCAAGTCAGTTTGCAATGGAAAAGACAAATGTATGATCCAAGCAAACATCTTCAAATATCCATTTTACTGTCTGATTAGACTGATTTGTACTGATCATACACAGCAGTTGGCGTTATTATATGCACTTAAATTATAAACCAGAGACCAAAATTCAGAACATGATGACAGAAACTCATGCTATGTCTTTAAAAGTCACTTGTAAAGAGAATTACTGATTGCAGTGATAGTGGATATTTTGGTGTCCAAGGTAAATCTGACACATTTGGCTATTTTATGTTTAAAGCAAATCCTGGTGGCTCTAGTATTAATACAGAGTTGCCATTACAGTGTAAAATTTTGTTCATTCATTCATTTATTCATTCATTCATGTGGTGCTACAACCCACACTGAAGTCCCTGCATTCCAGTTCATTTTTTTCGCTATTTACAGTAGGCCTTTCAAGAGGCCCAATCAGAAACTGTGGACAAGTTCCAAGGAAACAGGACCCAAGCACCCTGAAGAGCCTTTTTGCCTCACTTTTATTCACTCCTGTTCTTTCTCAAGAGTTCCTCCTGAAAGTATTTGGCAAACACGGTGAAAAAAGACTTTGAGGGAAGAAAAACAACAAGTCGTTCTTGAGCCACCCACACCCCATCTGCTGTGGTATTATCTTCTTTTATTATCTACAGATTATGTGCGCTGATATGATTTCTACAGTTTGGTCTGGTGGTCATTGTGGTTGTTGTTCTTGTTGTTTTTTGTTTGTGGAGGGGTGTGATATGAGCTGGGGGGGGCAGGGGGGTCCTCCCCCGTGTGCATCTAATCGTCCATTCAGGACCCTCTTAATGGCTTGTCAGTTCCCCTTGCCCTCCCATTTTCTGTCCAATTAATTCCTTTCTAGCTCTCCGGATAAAGGGACACAATGGGGCCCCTCCACAGCATAATGAATCATTAAAATTCAGCAGCGCGGCCCTGGCACTTGGCTTCTCCCCGGGCTGGTTAGGGACGGCTGCTTGGCATGCATGCCAGGGCCAACTTGAGCATTTTACCCACTGGACGACAGGACCCACTCCTCTCCTCTCCTGTCAGTGGTTCACGAGAAACACATTTGGTACACACACCACGTCATAAGTAGTTCAACAGCTTTAACAAGTCTAAAAAAGGTCAAAAGTCCTGACAGAAAGAAAGAAGCAAAAGAATCATTTAACTTTTATTTGCATTTTTTCACACTGGTAAACTTATACATTCACCTTTTCTGAGCAACTTCTAATTAAATACTGTGAAAACTTAATTACTGTCACTGTTGGAAAACTGTACAGGAAGATGAGAGATATGAGAGATGCAAATAATTCTCTTAAAGTCTCACTGTTCCCCTCTCACAGCTGTAGTTCTCAGTACAGATGCTAGACAAGGGAGGTTAATACGAACAGCTGCTATCGAGCACAAAAGCAAACCCATGAACATGCTCAGTTCTGTTTAATTAATTCTATTTTATTTATTATTTGACACATCTTTCCAAATATGCTGAAAAACAATATGTAAGAGATGAAATGTAATGTTAAAGCACACAAGAATGACCACAACAAATATCAAGAAAAAGTATCCTTTATTTTTTTTAAAAATGGGCAGCAAATGGGTTAGCTGTGCATGTGTGAATGAAACTCTAGTTAATAGAACAGCAATAATTTTCACAGCCTCTCAAAATTATACACCATAATAATATACAAAACACAGTTCTGTGAGCAAAACTTTTGAGCTTGATCATCTCACAGAACATCAGAAGCCAAGGCTGTAAGGAATGACAACAAATTAAGGATATAATCAGAAAGTTAAGTGTTGGTTTCTGGTGTGGATTACTGATTGTGTGTTGCCTGCAGTTTGTTAATTATTGAATTTTACATTTAAATACTGACAAAAAGCGTTAGAAGGCACAAATACATTTTGTGCAAGACTGCAACAGTGAGTTGGCACTTGATGGCTGATGAGATTATGGCAAAATCTCTCACACACTTTATTTATGTTTCCTTCTCAAAAGCCTTGCTGCATCTTGTAAAAGGAATCTGTTTCAAGAAGGGAGTTGGTTTAAATATCATTTGGTGTGTATTATGTCATGGGATCCATGGGTCTTGCGCAAAGAAATGGTCACACATACAGATGAGTTTGTCAGCCACACACACAGATGCATGTGCGCACACATATTTATGTTGTGTCCATGCACATATACAGGAGTTCCAGCTGACATGTCACTCAGAGTGTGTGGTGTTATTTTACCCCATTTCCTTTAACCCTAGATCATGACTAATCGCAATTTGCCAAGCATAGCTGTCAGACACCTGTTTTGTCCTGTGCAAGTCTATTGGTCCAGCTCTGTTTGCTTGGATTATGGAATGGAGCTGTTTGAGGAAATTGGTCTTTAACGGAATGATTTTAACTGCACCGTACTAGTACTGCCCTTCATATCCATATCCTTCACCTTGTTTTTTTAATAAAAGCCAAAACAGTATTGTAAATAACCAAACCCACATTACATGTGTTTATCTACTAAGAACAAAAAAAATAAACCAATAATGCATAAACATAAATACATATAAGACTTTTATGCCAAAATGACAATATAAGATTCAGTTAAGACTGGTCCTCTGATGCAAACCACCAAGTGTTTCTGGCCATTCATGTAAATGTAATTGTAAATTCACATAATTGGTCCGCAGTACATTCTCCAATGTATTGGCAAAACCATCTGCTTCACCACACAGAAAAGGGCCAAACTGTTTTCTCCTACACAACGCAGTGGCAGGTCTTTGCTTTACCTCTAGTGTGCACACACGTGCAATCTTTAACTGGAAAGAAGAGGGATGTACAGGATGGAGGCGTAGGCGATATGTCCTCATGGAGGAGTCTGGCTCACCATCAACACAATTCCTTTGTGTAAAAATTATGTACAAGTGTGTTCTCATCGCAATGAGATAACTTTGTATAAAATCAGCAGGCACTTTTTCTTTTGCTTGTTTCATGTTCATATGATCACAGGTAGCCTATCACTGTCTACATGCTTCTCCACCTGCTCCTTACTTCCTTCATTAGTAGTGCATCAATCTGTATGAGTCTCTGGTGCTGAGTCTCTGGTGTTTCTTGCCCCTTACGGTCGAGATAGTGTGGTGTAGACCGGTTGGTCCCAGCTTGAGGCCGTAGGACTGTGAGCAGGAGCCATAGACAGACTGTTAAGGATGGGGCTGCTGTAGGGCCTCCTGGAGGACGGAAAGTACGGGTACTGGTAGAGACTGGAGGGGTAGCCAGAGTAAGGGTTGTAATAGTTGGAGCTCTGGAGGTCAGTATAGTCACACTGGGAGCTGGAGAACGAGGCTGCAGCTGAGGCAGCTGATGTGGCGGAGGTGACACAGGCCTGGCTACTGTAGGAGCTGTAATCAGAGTGAGACGGGGACCCGTGGGAGTGCTCGCTATAGTGGCTCGGGCTCAGTTGCTCTGTTTTTATATGCAGCCGGTGCTGGGCCACCTCGCTGGTGGATGGAGAAGTGGAAGACAAGGTGCCCTTTCGAATCCATGCCGATCCGTTGGCGCCTGCATGGCTGTACGAGGAAACATAAGGGCCACCGGCTGCAGGAGCCTGGCCATGGCTGTGGTCTGAGGACAGGGCAGAGGAGCCTGAGGCGTGGCCGTTGAGTGGGAGGTACTGGTCAAACTCATGCACGTCAAAGGTTTCCATGTTGCTGATGACATCAGTGCTGAGCTCAGAGATGTCAACGTTGCTGAAGTCAATGTTTTGCCTGCTGCTGTCAACAAGACGACGGCCTTCATGTTTTAGATCCTGCTTCACTCCGTGGTGCAGATCTGTTTTGGGAGTAGTGGGTGGTGTAGGGGGACCATGGGGCTGCCCTGAAGAAAGAAAAATATTAGAAATAAAGTTTGAATTTTCAGCACACCAAAAACAAAACAAAAAACCTAAAGCCACACTAAACTATGGAATTATTCAAATTAAACTACGGCCTGCATTTCCACATATTTCATCACACACCTGCATGTTCAGGGTGGTGATGTCCATCAGTCATCCCAACCAGTCCTCCCATCCCTGGTTCAGCTTTGTACATATGATGGGCTAGTTCTGCTCCTGAGTCTGAGTCGCTCTGACCCGGTTTCACATTCTTCCGTCGCCGAGGCTGGTACTTGTAGTCTGGATGGTCCTTTTTGTGCTGAACCCGAAGCCTCTCTGCTTCATCTACAAAAGGCCTTTTTTCACTCTCTGAGAGCAACCTATTGAAAAAATGAAGTTGAAATAACCATTTAAACTAAACAAAATTAATTCTGATTGGGACAGCAAGTTGTTAAGTTTTCAAGAAAATGTATTTTCTTGTCATAGTTTTTTTTTTTTTTTTTTTTTACACAACAGGCAGAAAACTTTTTCAGGTTCAGCCAAATTACTACTTTTGTTCACAATCAAAACTGTTTTACTTATTCTCCTATATAATCATTGTCTCGGTCCTGGGCTGCATCCATATTGTTTCCGTGTATTTCTCCTTATTTCTCCTTTAATCCTTAACCTTAGCAAAAAATTTTCCTGCATCTTTGACAGTGATTAATATATTGCCTTACCGCCACAGTTTCCCCAGGGTCTTGCTCAGCTCGGCGTTGTGCAGGTGTGGATACTGATCCGCCAGCTTTCTGCGGGCCGCTTGCGCCCAGACCATGAACGCATTCATGGGTCTCTTAACGTGAGGTTTACTCTTCAGTGATCCGTTTCCCCTGACTGGCATCGGCACCAAAGACCAGTCGTATCCTTTGAGGACTTGAGACACAGCCTCCCGTATGCAAGCTGGAAACCGTTCGTCATCCTCCACGTCCAGCTTCTTGCTCAAGCCGGAGAGCAGAGATCCTTGTCCGTCAGAGCCCGTAGGAGAGGACGGAGCATCGGAGTCAGAGTCGTCCTGGGACATGGAGCTGTTCGTCCCCGATGGGCTGCACGGCTGGTCGCTGACACACTTGTCATGCTCCTCTGTCATTTTAAGCATTTTTTCAGCCCCTGAGAGGCGACAATCCAAAAAACAGCTTCAGTGCGCGATTAAATTTCAGAATGTCAACGGCACTGTTAGATTCAAGCGCACGGGAAAGTGTCCGGTGCGCCTTTTACGCACGGTGCGCCACAATAAATTCCTCTAAAATTTCGGTCAGTCGCGTCCGTTGTTTTCCTTCAGCTTTCCTGTTTGTTTGTCTTTGTTGGTTTTGTTTTCCTAGGATGTCGTGGGAGGTGCGGTCCTCAAAGTTGTGGTCCTCAGTGTGAGTCGAGAAGCTCCACGTTACAGCAACTTGAGTTGAAGTTTTAAAATCGTCACTCCACCTTCAGCCTGTGATTGGCTGCGGCAAATCACCACTTTCGCCTCATTGGTTCGATTATTTATGTGGGATTCATTATTACAATGATTTTTTTTTCTGCACCGGTGACACAGTTGTGTTTATTAGCCTAAAGCTGCACACGTTGAGTGAAAAACAAACACCTCTCTGTGTATTAAAAGAGAAAAAGGAAAGACTGTCAGTGGATATTTATTGCAGCAACTGCAAAAGTATATTTAAAATTCTTAATTATCAATGACTAAAGATCGCTTAAGGCATGAAACTTCCTGCTGAATTAATTATAAAAAAAAGACAATGTTACATATCTAATGTGAACCTGACTGTAAAAACAATGGACCGTCAGAATGAAGCATTCCCAAAAGAACACTGATGTATAGGGGTTAATTTCCTCTGATAATTATATATATATATATATATATATATATATATATTTGCTTTTTAAATAGCAGCTGCAGCAGACTATGTCTAAGCAAGGCTACAGGTCTAGTGTAGACAACGTGTTTCAAATAAGGAGTGATTGTGATGCCGACAAGAAAACATTCCCTGTCTACTGCTGATATTCTTGATGAAGAGGACAACACCAGTTTTGTGTTCTATAAAACCCACCTATTAAGAAATTCAGCTTGTGATATTTTGCCTTTTGTTGGTGCAATATTTTACATTAATTCTTGTTTTTCTGCATGATTTCTGTGACTATCTGTATTTTAGTAACAAAGTATAATAATTCTGGCTCAAAATATGACTTCAAACAGGATCTTTGCTTAGTCAACGCATCCTTCTAACATCCCAGGTCAGAATGAGCCCAATTACACCAATAGTAAATGCTCCAAGTTCAAATTTGTCCCCTCAGACTATTTGTGCTGCATAAGTCATTTCTGACTAGCAGGCTTTTTATTATACTGAAGATCGAAAGCACAGAGGAGATAAGAGACTGAATCACAGCCTTTGTTAGAGGTTTCTTTGTGTTCATGTATTGTGGCTGTGGGATGATTTTTATCACCGGCCTCCCTGTGAAAAGACAAGGTATGTTTGTGCTGGACGGCAGTTTGCTCTGTTCACTCTGCAGGTGGCTGAGTTTAGAGAAGAGCTTCTAAATAAGAGCAACTGAGGCTTGTACATGCAGAATTTACTAAAGGAAAAGGGTTTTTGCTCACATTAAGGTAAGACAAATTAAATTATATGCTTTAGATAGCGATAGGCTTGAGGATCCAAAGAGTCTGAACAGTGAATATGATGAAACACATATTTAATTGGATGTGTGCTTATGTCTGTGTGTTTCATGTTTT
The DNA here is from genome assembly GCA_029823295.1 of Pseudamia nigra. Classification (NCBI taxonomy): domain Eukaryota; kingdom Metazoa; phylum Chordata; class Actinopteri; order Kurtiformes; family Apogonidae; genus Pseudamia; species Pseudamia nigra. The sequence goes on along the minus strand of JAQQAE010003766.1, from coordinate 2,800 downwards.
AATGCAAAATGAGCAGGTGCTAGAGAATGTGGACTCACTCTTCAAGTGCCTCACACTCATTTTTTGCAATAAATGTTACTTTATGTTAGAAATGATAAATCTAAAGTTTTGTTCCCAAGTCATTTTTCTTTCTGGTAGCTGGTCAAAAGCTGCTAGAAAGACCCAACCAAGTCAAAACGCTTGGTTGGGTCATGTTCAGTGCACGTGTGTGTGTCAGTGTGGGTGTGTGTGTGTGTGTGTAGTGTGTGTGAGCGAGAGAGAGAGAGAGAGAGAGAGTACAGACAGGCAGGACAGTGGCCAGTTGTCAAACATAAATGAGCCAGTTTCATCCTGTTGTACACATGGGAAAGTATTTACTCTGTGTGGATCAGAACAAGTAAATCACATAGGTTTACATTACCTCACCATCTAATTATTCTATTTTATCTATATAGTGGCTTCAAATCTACATGTCTTGCAACTAAATTTTTAATTGCATACACGAAATATTGTTTTTTACCTGACAAACTGCATTTACCTGTTGCTGGCATAGCTGTGAAAAGCCTTGTATGATCTTTGCTAATAAACTATACCATATAGTCATTGAATGGGAACAAGTACACTTCCATTAACATTTCCATTAATTCCCTAAATGCTGTTGATATAAGTGGTGATTAATATTAGTGGGAAATCCCTGATAACAGTCCTCAGTGAGTCTCTGAATCAACGCTTCCTAGTAAAAGACAACCCATTCATCAGGGTTGAGTTATACTGCAGACTGAATATCATGGGATATGCTGAAAGCTGTTAATCACACTTAATCAAATCACAGAAGTAATATCAGCTTGTGCAATTATAGAAATGCAAAAGGCTGTGATTTATATAAATTTCATATTTATGGGATTTAAGGTGATCTAGTTGTTGAAATGTGGAAACAAGAAATATGATGTTTGGTATATGGCGATGTTGGATTTACTGACACTGCAGAGTAGGGGCAAAATCTTATTTCTGCCTTTTTTGGTGATGCTAGTTTAGGTTTGTATGTTAAGAGTTGAAAAAATGACTAATCTGGGAATTTTCTTTGAGAACCAAGAATTTACTAGTTATAATTCTAGTCATAACAATTGCAATATTTTTATTCACCACATTATACTGCTCTGAACTGGTGCATTGGTTTCAATGTACGGTATATTGTATGACTGTTTCATATGCCACCATACAGAAGCAGAGCTGAAAAAACTACAATATAACCTTTCAATAGGTGAGATACTGAAATATTGTTTGTGATTGTTCCTCTTTAACAATACTATATGCACTTAGAAAATGAAGTACGTAATGTCCAAATTAAAATTACAAATTATGTTTTTTTTTCATTATATAGATGTTTGCACAATGGAAATTGTTAGCATTTCATGCATGCTGACTCTCGCATGCATGCTATTGTTTTGTATAGCCAAGCAAACCCTAATCAAAGCATGATGAAACTAAACAGATTTTATATTTCATTTCTGCACAAAAATATCCACTTACGCATACACCATGAAACTGCCAGGATATTAAGAAAAAACATAATTTGCATGAGCACTAAATCATAACATTAATGTAAAATCAGGAGAGGTACAAAATGTCATTCGTTGGTGATATTCCAACTCACACATTAGCACATCTCAGGTGATAGGTAGAGACTCAACCTGAGTGACAGCAGCTGTCAGACTCTGCTAAGCCATGAGACAATCTTGGTTTCTTGGCAGAGAGGAACAGACAGAGAGAAGGAGACAGAATTAAACAGACTCCAGTCTTCCCCCTTCATGCCGCCCTGTATTGTGGGAAGAATTCTGGCCAAAGATCGTGGGCTCTGGGCTCTTGATTAGAAAAGGAAGGAGCAACAGAGGCGGGGTAACCACGCATGAACCTTAAGTGTCCCAAAGAATGAAGGAAGGTTTTAATTTTCCTATTTTTGCAAGATGCATCTCAAAGGAAAGACCCGGGTAAAGCTTTTCAGATTTTTGTTCTAGGCCTTAGCAGAGCATGTTAGCCCATTTCTCCTGGGTCTTAGTCACTTCTGCACCACATGTAAATTATACTCTCTGGCTCCTGATGCACATTCAAAATTAAATTACATAGTCACCCACAGGAATCTTGCTCTCTTTGGTCTCTGCTTCTGTGTTTTAATGCACTTAGGCACATTTCTTCACTGCAGCCAAGTTATTTGAAGAAGCACATTTAACTGTTAAATTGGTATCAAACGTCACAGCATTAGGCTGTTTCAGGCATGATATGATGATGGGGACATGATGAGGAGATCATAAAGATCATCAAGTTCACAAAACAGTGCAAGATGTCAGTTAGATTTCTGGTGCTTTCTGACAAAACAATGCATCTTGTAGATATGTGAAGTAATTTACTGCCAGTATAGAAATTCACAGTTTCCCATAGGATTGTATGCAAAAAATTTTCCACGTGAGAAATAATAGTGGAAACTCGTGTCTCTTCAGTCACCACAGCCCCCTAACCCAAACAGCAGGCCTTCATTTTGTTAAATAATCTCACTGATTGCATACTGAGTCAGTGTAAACTTGGCAACCTGTGGAGACTGGCATGCCCTCCCTCTCACCCAGACTATCCAAACCACGGACAAACCACATGTGGAACAAGCTCCTGGGCTGCTAACAAGCCATATTTCACCCCTGCACCACATCAACCAGACCACTTCTATCTTTGGTTTCACTCATTCTGAAAGAAGGTAATTAGTGCATAATTTACATTTGCAACAAATGCAAAAGGAAGGCCTGGATATAAGTTAAAATATAAGTAACTATGA
>JAQQAE010003765.1:0-19703 GCA_029823295.1 Pseudamia nigra | reverse complement strand
AATACCAGCAACAGTGTGTGAAAACCTTGTGAAGACTTACAGAAAACATTTGACCTCTGTCATTACCAACAAAGGGTGTATAGCAAAGTATTGACATGAACTTTTGTTATTGACCAAATAATTATTTTACTGAGGAATTTACCAATTAATTCATAAAAAATCCAACAATGTGATTTTCTGGATTTTTTTCTCATTCTGTCTCATAGTTGAGGTGAACCTATGATGAAAATTACAGACCTAGGTCATCTTTTTAAGTGGGAGAACTTGCACAATTGGTGGCTGACTAAATACTTTTTGCCCCACTGTATCAGTCAAAAGTTTGGACACACCTTCTCCTTCAGCAGTTTTTCTGTATGTTATTATTAATACTGAAGACAACCAGACTGTTAAATAACACGTGGAATCATGCAATGTTCTTTAAACCGTCAGTTGTCTTATGCAGAGAAAGGCTGCGTACAGAGTTAATCACCCTGTTAGTGCTGCTACAACCATTGTGCAAATCCATGTAATGGCAAGAAACACTAAGTTAAGTAAAGTGAAAAGACATCATTACTTTAAGAAATTAATGGCAATCAATCCAAAAAATGTCAAGAACTTTGCATGTGTTCCCAAGTACAATGACTATCAAACAGTATCAGGGCAGTAAATCTGAATTGAGTGCTAAGACTGAACACAACCTGAAATAGAATCATTTTGTCTGCTGTTGTTTGTGAATTTGTTGATTTAACCCCCATCAGCTGTAGGATGTAGCAAACATTTATCTTCCTGAATGTCCAAATCCAATTAATAACATTTTGCATGTTTATAACTTCAGTATATCAACACTGATGCACAATTATGTGAAACATATAATAAATAGTACATTTTTGCTTATTTTTGCAGTACTCTCTCAACAGTGGAAAGGAGGTAAATTTTACTTCATTTACTTTAACTTTATTTTGAATTGTCTGTTTTATCTGTATCTGTTGCAGTCATTGGTCCATTTCTGTTCATCAGTTTTTCCCAAAACTTTTCAGCACGTGCTTTAACGAAATTGTTTTGGTTGCTTTTGAGACTAAATGTATTCAAACTCTCTCTCCCTGTCACTGCAAATATCCTATATACCCATCCAATAAATACTGCATTATTCATCTTAATTAGCATAATCCACCGAATGAACGAAAATGAACAAAACTGAGGTAAGTAATGACAATGGACAAAAGTGAACAAAATGACCAGGAAAATAAGCAAAAATGGGCAACTAAATGAACAAAATAATTAAGGAAAAGGACAAAAATGACAAGTAAAACATAAATAAAGTCATCAACTATAAAATAATGAAAAAAATGAACAAATACTAAGCAAATTGGTGACCTATAATTTAAAAAATGGCATCTTGACACATTTTAGGTCCTGACCCTAAGTTGGGGAAAACAGATGTAACTATTTCAGGGCAATAATAAACATATTTCCTGCTCAGTCTCTCCTCTGGTCTGTGTTACTGTTGTGTCCATGATGGCAGTGGCGTCCCACCCTGACGCTTCCTTTTCACTCCATTTTCATTTTAGTGGTAGTAATATCTCTGTTTTCTCCTCATATCACCATCAGATTAAAACTTAAAAAAAAAAAACAGTGAATGCTAAACATAATGCATTAAAAGTCAGTGCTGTCACTATAAACATTTAACAACTAGCAGCTGTAAAAAAAACACAGATGTTTAAAGGCGTAGCTTGAGTTTGATTTTTGAGGTGTTTATAGGAAATTGGGAATACTGGTATCAACCAATATGAAGCTTTTCTGCATGAGTGTATGAAGGGAACAAAATATTGACAAGTGATCTCCAAATAAGCTAAATTGAACAAAATAAGCCACAAAATGAGCAGAAATGAACAAAATAATCCAAAAAATAAACAAAAAAGAAGCAAAATTATGTAAATTGTGAAAACAAACAAAATTTAATTAAAAAGGAAGAAAATGCTCCCAAAAATTAACAATAATTAATTCAAATAATCAAAAAATAACCAAGAAATGTACAAAATAGTGGACCAAATAAGCAAAAATGACAAAACAAAAACACTTTAACATCATCCACAAATAAACATGGATGAATCAAACAAGAAAATAAGAAAATAAACAATGCATGAAAAATGAACATAAAACAAGCCACATTATGAACAAAAATGTGCAAAGTAAAAAACAAAGTGAACAAATCTGATCAGAGAAAGTTCGATTTGGAACAATAATGCAATATAAATAAAATAATAATGACCAACAGTGAACAAAATAATGGAAAAAAATCAAGGAAACAAACACAACTTATCAAAGCAGTTCAGAAAATAAACAGACAAGAAATTTAAAAATGATCAAGAAAATAGAGAAAAGTGAATGAAAAATGAAACAAAAGTTACAGCATGGTGGAGCAAATTAAGCAATAAAATGAAGAAAATTCATCATAAACTTAAAGAAATTAACAAAATAATACAAGAATGATTAAACAAAAGTACATTTACAAACTAGCAACAGCAAACTAGTTTTATTCAGGGGACAAATATGGAGAGGAATGAATCCCGGGCCCCAGTAATCTACTCCTGATTTTCACATCTACCGTAGCAGGTGGCGTTAATTTGAAGTTAATAATTACTCTAAATCTGTCCTTAAAAATAACAAAAATAAATGTTTCTCAAAGTTATGTAGTACAAATAAGGGTGGTTCCCTGCAATTCCAGGAAGCAGAGAAATCTGCTATTAAATAAAGGATTCCAGCCAGTGGGAGGAAAAAGTGTCTTACTGGGATCCCTTCCTGACTTTCACTGGTTTCCTTCGCTCCCACACCTCATCGTAGAGTGTGTGTCTCTGTGAAGCTGTGGATTTTCATATGCCAGAAATATTCCACACGTCACAGCACAGGAAGATATGACCTCATCCGTCACCTCTGACCTTCCTGCCCTTACATGGCAGACACGTGCACTAATACAAGAACTCTAAAGATTATGAGTGTTGATTTTTTTTATCCACACAAGCCTATTTCCAAAAACATTGGGTCATTGTGCAGAATGTAAATAGAAACAGAATGCGGTGATTTGTAAAACACTAAAACCCAATATTTAACTAAAGTGATCACACATGCTCATTTACATTTGATGTTGGGGTGGGGGTGTTACAGTCTGTTACGTGTTTTTTATACCCTGGTGTCTGGCTTGTGTTTTTACTGAACTTCGTATGGGGTGCAAGAATCCAAGACAAATTTCCCTTTGAGACATTAAAGTAGACAATATCATATCATAACTTGTCATATGTAACATATTGTACTGTATCACATCACAGTGTATCACATACTGTATCACATTGCAGTGTATTGAATCATTTTATGTCATATCATTATGTATCATATCATAACGTATTGTTCAATCAATCAATCAATCAATCAACTTTATTTATAAAGCACTTTAAAACAACCACAGATGAAACAAAGTGCCGTACAACAGGAACAAATACAGTCCAACACAAACAAAACACGCAATTACTCTGAGACATAAAACAAGAAAGTATAACTAAGTTCACTGACATCATAAAAACAAAAGGTCACATAATTAAAAACAGCAAACAATAAAAATAATTAAAAACAACAATTAAAAATAATAAAAACAGAACAAATAAAATCAATGTCTCATGCTGGATCGAAAGCCAAAAATTGAACCCTGTGGAACCCCACATGACAGGGGGGCAGGAGAGGACTCGGCACCTGAAAACTTCACAGAAAAACTTCTATTTGACAGATAAGACCTAAACCACCCTAGCGCAGTACCACAAATGCCCACTAGGTGCTGCAGACGAGATAATAAGATGTGGTGATCCACTGTGTCAAAGGCAGCAGTCAGGTCAAGCTGGACAAGAATCACATGGTCCCCGGAATCTGTGGCCAAAAGGATGTCATTAAAGACCCTCACTGAAAACCAGACTGAAAGACCTCTGTAATATTATGTGCATTAAGAGTATTGTTTTCTATTGTAACGCATTATATTGTTTCATAACATTTTGTATCGTGTAGCATTGCATCATATATCGTAATGCATTGTATTGTAACATATCATATCATGTTGTATTGTATCATTTTGTATTGTATCATAATGCATCATGACATAAAATAATGTATAGTATCATATCACAATGCATCATATTGTATCGTAACCTATCACATCATACTGTTGCCATCTTTGTTTGAAAAGTTTAACACTCTCTGGGATGTTCCTTTTATATGTATTCATGTTCTTTACATTTTACCCATTAACCGAATTAATAGTGAGACGTTCCACCAGGTGTGATTTTAACCTTATCCTAACTTTTCAAGTCTGTTCCAGCCACTGACTCCAGAGGTTTGTAGTACTCAAGAACATTTACTTCGTTACATGTACTTGAGTAGGTTTTTCAAAAATATGTACTTCTGCAAGTACGTGTTTTGCAGATTACTTTCTACTTCTACTCCGCTACATCTAGCCACACCTCACTGACGAGGAGTCATTTTTACACATCAAAATATCAACAGAGTAAGCAAAAATCAGCAAAATATCAACAATGTAAGCAAAAGGAGCAAAATTATCAGTAAAAAATAGTCAAGATGAATAAACATAAATAAATAATAGACTCAGATATAAAAAATAAAACAATGTAAATAAATAAATGAAAAAAGAAAGAAAAATGACATGAATGAAAAAATAGCAAAATAGTCAACAAAATATCAACAGAATGAGCAATATAGTCAATACAATATAAACAAAATTATTGAAACAAATGACAAAATATCAACAAATTATACAAAACTGAGTAACTCATCAACCACATAAAAGTAAAAATAAGCAAAATACAGTATATTAGACTGTAATAAATGAATTACATTTCATAAGTTAGTCACGTCTTGAGCAGATTTTTATTTTTATCATGCTACTTTACTCAAGTACTTATTTTTATGACTGCTTCTGCTGGAGTTGTTATGATTATAAAGTAACAGTAGTTTCATTGCTGTTTACTCCGCAGCCCTCTGACTGATTCTTATTTTTAGAAACATGTTGCTGTTGTGAAATTCTAACTGCAGATATACAGTACTTAAAAAAACAACGTTTGACATGTTATCGTTGCACTGTTTTCAGTGAAATTCCAGAATGGCAGATGTTCATAAAGGTGCTGCTCTGTCTTTCAGAGTGAGGAGGAAAAGGATCTGGTGGAGTTGTGCAGGAGATTCATGGGGAACTTGGAGGATGGGAACTGCACCCTGGAGTATCTGCCTCCCAAAGTACAGTTTGCCTCTGCATGGATAAACGGCAAAGGTATAGCAACTAAAGGGGTTTGATGTGTGCGTGTGTGCGTGTGTGCGTGCGTGTGTGTGGGGTATCAGGTTTATCAGGTTTCAGGTGTATTCATCATCTTGTAAATTTTCGGTTCATTTTTCTGTGTACTGGTGAGTTGTAACTGCGTCAGTTCTGCATCAGCTTATAACAGGAGAAAACCAAAGTAAGCAACAGAATGAACAAAAACTAAGAAAATATTCAGGAAAATGAACACAATAACAACAAAATGAACAAATCCAGACAAGGAAGGACCAAGATAATCCCCAAAAATGAACAGAATGGAACAAAATAATCAAGAAAATAAAAAGTTTTAAAAAATGCATTGAGAAAATAATTCATAAAGTGTACAAAAAAGAATACAAATACATTGAGAGACATGGACAAATAATTAAGAAATTACCCCAAATTAGACTAAAATGACATTATTTATGTAATGCAGGTTTTTTTTTTTTTTTTACAAAGCTACACAACAGCCAATTGTCAAACAATAAACAGCTAAACATGAATTTGAATACTGTAGTTTTATTCAAGGGACAAATGCACAGTGTATCATCCATTGAGGTGGATGAATTCCACCCATATCTGATAAAATCAACACTCATGATGTTACGTGTAAATGTGAGTCTTCTCTACAAAAAAACTGCCTTTATAACCACAAGCGTAAATGAATTATTGTTGTGCATGTACTCTCTGCAGCTAAATGAAGATGTTTTTTTTTGTTACAGTGAAAAACAGCCTGGTATCTCAGTATATTGAAGAGATCACAAAGGTAAGAATTAATATGATATGGATAATACTGTATGTTCATTATAACACTGACTGAAAATAATCCTCTCTCTCATCTTTTCCACTTAAAGAAACCGACAGATAATAAAACTCTGATCGCCATCCTGGCCTCCTGCGGCGCTCTGCTCATCATGATCGTCATTCTTGCTGTTTGTGCCTCTCACCACCGCAAGCCATACAATGAGAACCAGGTAGGTGGAAATGAACAATAACATCAAACAGAGGCGGGAAAATCCAACTGCATGTCAGAGTCACTGTGGAGATCCTGTTTGTACTTGTTTTTTTAATTTTGAAGTCTGAGGTAAATCACCCCTTAATCCACTTTTGGTTCCTCCATGATTCATGTTGTTCCACTGCATGACTGAAGATGACAGGTTGAAGCCACTTCCCGTATTTCCACCCTGGACACCCAGTGTTCATGCATTCACTCATTTTCTCTAATCAGCACTCTGAAGGGTCACAGAATGCTGGTCACTTAAAAAGGGGAGAAAAAAATGATGTCATCGCAGGTGATGGAGTCAAGAGAGCTTTTACTTCTCCTGATCGTAACAAAAAAAAGGAAAAATAGGAAAAGGTGCAAAAGATATTTCCAGTGGCTGAAAAAAGTTTTAGATGAAAAAGCACAAAAACAGCAATACATTTGCTTACAAAGTAATACCAGCTGCTACCTTCTCCATAGCTCACAAATACACAACACCTGAAAAGTCCGGGAGGCCTCCCATCAACCAAACATAAAAGCACAACATGTCCCCTTTGTGTCCCTTTGGCAGCATATTTCAACCATGTAGGTGAAACAGTCTTAATGTACAGACACTAATAATCACTATTTAATGCCCAGAACAGGGCAGGCTATTGTGACAGGGCCAAGTTAAGTCTTATTACTTGTGATATGTCTAAAATCCTGATTGTGTGAGTGTAAACATGGAATCCTGACTCTCCACAGCAACACCTGACGGAGGAGCTGCATACGGTGGAGAACGGCTACCATGACAACCCCACCCTGGAGGTGATGGAGGTGCAGCCGGAGATGCAAGAGAAGAAGGTGGCACTGAATGGAGAGTTCAACAATGACAGCTGGATCGTCCCCATTGACAACCTGCTGAAGGAGGACATACCTGACGAGGAGGACACCCACCTGTAGGACGAGAAGATGAAGACTACAGCAAGATGTGGCTGCTCCAGCCACACCCACTGTACTAAACTTTTCTTGCTCCACAGCAGCTCTGACCAGTTCATAGTCTGTATCTCAGACAGTGTCCAGAGAAAAACACATTATAGAACAAAACAAATCACACAATCTCTTGTGACTAATGTATCTCAACTGTACTCTGATGCGAAAAACAAAAAGAATAGGCAATCCAAACACCTTAGAGAAGGACCTTGAAATCATGTACAATGGCCTTAGAAAACCAATGAACAGACTCCATCAATGTTGTGTTTTTAAAGTATTATTTTTTTGTAACTACGACTTCCTCGAGCCCAGAAAATTGTGCCTGGAGGATTATAATCTGTCTCTTTTATACTGTAATCTCACCGAACGAGTTGATTTGTACACAAGCTTATGTAAATAGAGTATTTTTGTGTTTCTGTCACATATTTGAATCATAATCTGGCTCTGGAAACCTCAGAGGAAGAAATTCAGAGACCAACATCAGCTGCCTCAGTGGTTCTAGATTCACTAACTTAGATAATGACCTCAGGATTCTTCAAAACATCCTGGTGATTTTCCACTAATGTCAGCTCTGAGGGGCCTGCCAGTCACTGAACTGGTACAGCAGAGCACTAACCCTGACCACAGCAGAGGGAACAAAATCACAAAGATACTGGTGAAAGCTAAAGGTCGAGGGAGAAACGGGGAAGGCAGAAAGGAAATTGAACAAATCCATGTTATTTTTGCTCAAGCATACATAAAGCCAGAGAGGACAAAAGCATGCATATATATTTTTCTATATCTGTTAACTCGTGACTATACAGTGATACTGACAGATTCTTCCCTGTATCAAAAGTAAACATAAACATTATGAATATTTTATCAACCCATGTCAGGTATTTCAGTGTTCCTACACTACCAGTCAGAAGTTTTATTCAGTGTTTTTTCTTTCTTTTTAAAAAAAATAAATGTCATCATTGTATATTTATACTAAAGACATCCAAGTCCTGTATGGAATTATTGAGTAAACAAAAAAAAGTTAAACAATCCAGAGCATCTTTTATATTTTAGAATGTCCAAAGTATCCACATTTAGATTTGCACACTCATGGCATTCTGTCATCAGATTCATACAGTGTCACCTGGTACAGTTTTAGTTCATTTGTGTCATTTCTTGCCTTCTTAATGTGTTTTAGAATATCAGTTGTGTTCTGCAGAGAAATGATCGGCACAAAGTCAAAAACTCTCATCTCTCATCCATGTTATGGTGACAAACATTCAAGTAAAGAGAAAAGATAGTTCATCATTACTCTCAGGTTTTCAACAGGGGGTCCAGGGAGGTACTGCAAGGTGGTTGTGAAATTTTTGGTTGATTATAATTTTTTTTCAGATTTTTTTTCCCTCATATATTTCCACAAATTTACATCTGTACAAGTGGATTTTCATGTAAAATGAATACAGGTCAAGAGTGCAGGCTGAGTCTGACATGACCCTGCCTGGCATCACCTACCCAAGGAGAGATAAAATGTGTGCTACTCATCAGGTTCAGACATGTCACTAACTGAGGAGTCAGCCTGTATGTGCCGTCCAGAGATGTCTTGAAAATTCACTGTTCCAATGCATGTTTGAAAAAACGTGAATATGTGCATTATTTTAATAGCTCAGTATTGTTTGCAAGATAACAGGTATGGTTATTCATGGCAGTGGCAATAATAGTCCATCACACATTTGTTTCCACATTTAAAATAAAAATGCCAATTTGAATGGCTTGATTATCATAATATATGTAATTATATAATAGCACCTTATATAATGTTGATATTGGCACTGGTTAATAAGATGTTTATAAATGCTGTTGGCATGGCCACCCCGCTCACTGCCCCTTGTATGAAGATTCTGATTTAGAAAAACTTTATTAATCTCTTAAAGATCAATTTGTTTACAGCCAGCCAATCCATCAAGATACATTTATGTATGGCACCAGAACCAAGTTGATATAGTATAAAACAAAATGTTATAGAATATACATGGTAGGGGTCCCTGCTCTATCTTTCCATCAGTTTGGGGGTCGTTGGCCTGAAAAACCTTGAAGACCCCTACTCTATGAGATGAAGCTCAGTCAGTCCAAAATCCTTAACTGTTTCTTGTCTTAATGTGGATTTGTAAAGTAGTTCTAGCAACACTAATAGCGTTTTGACTCCGTACCAATCATTCCTCTGTACAAGACAACTGATGATGGAAAGTACATTAAGAAGGCAACATATGACACAAATGAACTCAAACTCCTTATGAATCTGATGGCAGGATGCCACGAGTCTGCAAAGCTGTCATCAAATCTAAATGTTGCTACTTTGGACAATATAAAATATAAAACATGTTCTGGGTTGTTAAACACTTTTTTGTTCACTACATAATTCCATGGATAATTTGGATGTCTTTAGTATAAATGTACAATGATGAAATTGATAAAAAAAAAAGAAACAAACAAAAAACAAAACAAAACACTGAAGGTGTGTCCAAACATTTGACTGGGATTGTATGTTTTAAATCAGTGGTTCTCAACTGGTGGGTTGTAAAGTGTGTGTAAAAAAGTAGCTGCTGCCATGGAGCTCACACATTGTAGCTTATATTTTACTATTTTGTATTGTTCTTCGTTTTAATACATTTTAATTTATTTGCTTTTTGTGCCCCTAATTTGTTCCTTTTTTGATAATTTTCTTGATTATTGAAAAACTTTTGTTTTATTTTTGATTCTATCAGTTGGAATTTTAATGCAATGATACAAATATGTGTATACATTGCTCAACATATACTCAAATTACTGTATAGTGTATATACACTGCCTGGCCAAAAAAAAAAAAGGCCACCACCTGGATTTAACTAAGCAAATAGGTACAAGCCTCCCATTGGATAATTTCTGCGTGGGTGATTATGTTTCAGCTGGCAACAAGTGATATAAGGATAGTGGGGAACCATCATCTTCGAAGAAAAACAATGTGGTTGGAAAAAAAATCTTGAATGATCATGACCGGTAATCACTTACAGTAAATGTGTGGTGAAGTCAAACTGTTAAAAAAAAGAAAAGAAAAAACACAACAGTAGACCTCAGGACTATGTTTAATAGTGAAAGTGAAAGTATTTCCATGCACACAATGCAAAGGCAGGTCTAGGGATTGGGACTAAATAGCCGTGTACCCTTATGAAAACCACTTATCAATGAGGCCAATCAGAAAAAAAGGCTTCAGTTTGCTAGGGAGCATAATATTTTGTTGGACTGCCTTTAACTTTGATTATGAAACACATTTGCTGTGACATTGATTCAATAAGCTTCTGCAATGTCTCAACATTTATTTACGTGCAGAGTTGCATTCATTTTTTTTTGCCAAGATCTTGAATTTATGATGGGTGAGTCAGACCACTGAACAAAGTCTTCAACAGCACATGAAAGGAAATGCTTTTACTTTCACTATTAGACATAGTCCTGAGTTTGATTTCACCACACATTTAAGTGATTACCGGTCATGATCGTTCAAGATTTTTTTCAAACCACATTTTTATTCAAAGATGATGGTTCCCCACGATCCTTATATCACTTGTTGCCAGCTGAAATGTAATCACCCATGTAGAAATTATCAAATGGGAGGCTCGTACCTATTTGCTTAGTTAAATCCAGGTAGTGACCTTTTTTTTGGCCAGGCAGTGTATGAATAGTTTGTATAAATAATAGATAATAGGGAGTTTGCATGTTCTCCCTGTGTCTGTGTGGGTTCTCTTCCCATACTCCGGCTTCCTCCCACAACCAAAAACATGCACTAGGGGTTTAGGTGAATTGTTCACTCTAAATTGTCCATAGGTATGAATGTGAGTGCAAATGGTTGTCTGTCTCTATATGTCAGCCTTGTGATGAACTAGTGACTCATCCAGGGTGTACCCCGCCTTCACCCTAAGTCTGCTGGGATAGGCTCCAGTGGACCATTGTGAGGATTAAGGGGTAGAAAATGGATGGATGGATAAATAATACATTTGAATTATATAAAAGTGGATGACTACTGGAGAGTGGGAGTCAGAAGGTGACGCCAGCTGAGAGCCACTGTTTTAAATGATCATTTTGCCACTGTTTTGGCCATAACTTCTGTTATTTATTCTAAAATTGTATTTACCCAAGTGAATAGTTAAGAGATTAAGTATAACTTGTTAACTGTGACAGCCATGCAGTTCCAGTGAATAGTGGATGAAAATATTACAAATACAGTAAAGGATATAAAACAATCATTTTTGACTGTTCATATTAAATTGATGCAAGTGGAGATTAAACTACTGAAACATTTCAAACAGCCAGGAACAACCATTTTGATTTTTTTCTTGACAAGTTATAGGTTAATATCGACACTGTGCCTTCTCTGAAACAAACCCTGTAAATACTTTTCTCATGGTTGCTGAAGAGAGGAGTCATGTGACCTTTCATCTGACATCATCCCTCTCAGTGAAACATAACCACGTGTTATTAATTCTGTTCAGTGTAATATTTTTCCCGTTAAACCAGTTAATGTATATTTACTTTCACTTCAATCTATTTACAGTACAAGCAAATCCTTCACAGTTTGTGCTCCATTCCAGTCTTTGCTTGTTTTATTCACTCTATGTGTGCGTTTCACTTTTTTTGTTATAGCTGTGCCGTTTTCACCAAAGTTCATTATCGTTATTGTATATATTTATGGTTTGTTTGCTGATAAAGTGAACAGCAGGGGTCTGACACACTGGAAGCTGTACATTGTTGATCGCCTCGTGGTTGAATCGAGGAGTCATGTTTTATCTGTTCAAATTTGCAAATAAAGGAAGTGTTTTTCCACGTCCAGTTTTGTTATTCATACTATAATACTCCTGCATATCCAGCAGGGGGCAAAGAAACGGCTGAAGACCGGAATTAAGAAAACCTGAACAAAATACAATCTTTATTCATTATATACATTAGATACAATTCAATACTACAGGCTTTCTACACATTCACTGTATCCAGAGTAGTGCTCACTGATCTGATCGGAGTACCAGCTGTAAAACTCCTGAGTCCCTCCTGGGGGTCTAGAGAAGGGCAAAAAGAAAAAAAAAAAGAAAAAAAAACTCTAAATGTACTTTGTCCAGCAAACATCATGTTGAGGATATTTACTCTAAAAAGAAAAGTAGTATTTGGCATTGCATTTATACAAAGGTGCTTTCACTTGTTCGTTTTTTTTCGTGGTACAGACAAAAAGTTAATTTTGCCACAAACATGATGAGCTTTAAATGCTGTCAAAATATTATAATCCCTCATGGAGCAGTTTTCTTTTTGTTATTCATCACAGATCTGCTTTCATTTAGTTGCTATTGAGGAGACAAGAACATGAGCGACATACAGTATGTCTTTACAAGAGTCCTCCCTCGTCACACACAAAATCAAAGACACAAACAGGATCCATGTCTGAATCCTATGACGGTTTCGGGCTTGATGCTTCTTGACTGCATTAGGTGAAAAAAAAAAAAAAAAAAAAACCACATTGTGAAGTGACAGTGAAGCTACTTCTCTGCCAAAGTCATTTACAGCGGGTGCAAACATTCAGTCACATGAGATTTCATATTTTTTACAACAGTGCACATCACGGAGTAAACTATGGAACCTGACATGTACCACAAAAACATGTTGATTAATAAACAATTTTTAAAAACATATTTGAACTGGCTTACATTTATTTATATGTTTAATTAAATCAATTATAGAGTGCAGTTCTGACAGATTCCTGTATGAAACATGCTAAATTAATTTTGTGGATCAGTTCTTTCAGCTGCAGCAATCACAAAAAAGCCAGACTTTGAAAATACACACCTTCTTTGTGGAGCGCTCATCTGTTGTCCTAAAACAAAATATAGATCACCCTGATGCTGTGTTTAAAACAATCAGACAGTGCAGCTTTAACTCATGATTAAAATATTGTTAGTATACAGCTTTAGTTGTGGTAGATTACAGGTTTCATAGTTTTCTTTCTGCTACTATAAATATGTATGGTCTCATTTAGAACCACAATAGAGCAAGTTATCAAATGTGACCAATGACACCTGAAGTCACCAAATATAAATTTCAAAATGGGTGCATTCACTGTCAAACATAAATTTCATTCAAGCAAGGTTTGCAGAAGAATATAGACACTAAGTAGCTTGTGTTTTACATTTAAAAAGAACCATACTGGTGTTTTTCCTTCATGTCAACACTCATTTGTGGACACTAGCTCGTTCATGTTCCTCTCACACAACTGCTACGTTTGCAAATATTTCATATAGACATGCATGTAATCAATACCAAATTCAGTGGCTTTTCTTTGTGCTACTGTACACATTTTTCACAACATGTTTTACTATAGCAATTAATCAAAATAAAATGGATTTTTTAACAACATTATTTGGATCACAAAAGGTATTCCAACAGTCTCCAGACTATGGTTTATCTGGATATAAAGCATCTTGCTTTGTCACACAATGGGAAATGTCATTTTTTGCCTCAAGTCACCAAAAACAGTTGAGATACTGCATGTATATAAAAAAAAAACATGTGATTCATTTATGTTAGTTTTTAATTCTGTGATTTAATGCAACAATAAAACAATAACCTCAATTTGAGATCATGTCAGCATGATTTGCTTCCACCAGTAGCTTGAGTTTAAACGTACTCAACAAAACCTTTTAATCCTTGGAGCTGGACACCAGTATGGTTCTTCCATTTGATACATTTTGCCCAGATTCATGGGAGAAACCTAATTCACATGTAATTTTTAAGTTATACGTTGTATAACCCATCAGGGTATTTGTTGTTAAATTAGATGTGAATGTGAAAGAGACTTCAATTACACAAATAACCTTTGTCTGAATTAAACTGACCCATTGTTTTTTCCTCAGGTTCTTCAGGCTCATAAATAGAATATTACTGATCTTATATTACACACAGATTATGTACAAACTCTGGTTAACAGTCATTGCAAAGTGCCAGGGAGGACGAGTCACGTAGGGCCTGGATGCATCACAGTTGGTATAAATGTAAGAGACAATCATTGCCTTCATGTAATGAGTGTGCACTATTTTTTTCGTGGGTTAAATGCTAGTGATTAATTATTTTTAGCGACGGAGAGATGTCAAGGAAAAAAGAAAAACAGACAAGACAGGACTTCAACACTCAACATGAATGATGAATGGACCTCCTGCTCTGCTGAGGTTTCTTATTTTTCTGCAGCTCAAACTAATCTGAAACCTGCATGTGTGTAATCTGACAAGCGCCAGCTGATCAACACAAGCATCCTCTTTATTCTCTAGCACTTCACAAAACATTTTGCTTGCCCCCATGACACACTTGTCCCTAAATCTAGTCATGGCCAGAATCAGAAATCGCATAACAGGAAGTGTAAAGTTCAAAACTGTATAAGATACTTCAATATTAGTGCCGTCTTGTTGGGGTTCTCATTAATGCTCAACTACAAAGCAGGAATTTCAGACTCTTCCTGTGGAACCAAATCAAGAATGAAATGATCGAACAAATTAACTAAAGCAACCAAAGAGATCAATTTCCTTTAAGTAACATTGACTTTTAAGACTTGAAATCAACTCACTGCCACTTCAAATTATTCAGATAAAATTATTCAGAACTAAACATTTCAGCTGTTAAGCTCAGACAGAAGGTTCCTCCCATCAACAAACAGCCCACAGAGACACCTCAAATCTTCATACAGCAGGTGTGTTTCCATATCTTGAAGTTTTGCTGTAGAAAATGCTTAATGGAAATGGGTAAAATTTAACTTCCTGAATTTCAGTTTTTTGCTCGCCGAAAGTGATTAACATTTTCCCAAAAAAGTAAACGCTCATAAGAGAAATGGAAACATTTTTTGGAATGAATTCTGATGAAATGAACATTTAACTCAAGTGACTGATCGGCTGTTTGCACAGTCACATTCTGGTGAAGTGTAACAACATAACCTGTTTGATGCGGAAACAAAAATCACTGCCAGAACTGCTGATTATTCCTGTCACATCTGTTAAAAACATTTTCTTATGGAAATGAGAAACAGGATGCTCTACTTCTACTCCATGCCATGAGTCAGTCTACCACGCCACCTGCTGCTGACACAATGCAGCCTGATCTATTCAGTCCAAACCCATTCATGGAAATGCACACAATGTGGATTTTCCTTTGCCACTTTTCAAAAGTTTGTTTCCGATTTACGCTTACATTTTAAGGAAATGCTACTGACTGACTGGCGTATTGATGAATAATAAAAGTTGGTTAAGAGCTGTGTGGACTGTGACTTTAGAAAAGGAGGGAGAACAACAGGGCGTTGAAATGCTAAAGCACCTTCATGCCTCTGTGCCAAAATCTTTTTTGGATATGTATATTTACACATTCTGTACACCACTTAGAAACTTATAAGTCAGAGATCCTCAATAAGTCAGAGTTCATCAATTACTGAGGATTAACTTTACCTTGTTCCTTTTGTCAAGTATAAATTTTTCAGCCAGATTCACAGGGATAATCAAAGCCAACCTAAACATATATGTAGATATATATTAAACGCTCAGCTATTGTTACTACAACACTATTAAAATTGTTTTACTCTGCAGCTTTGCAGCTTTCAAGTTCATAAATTCGGGCATGTCTTATGAACAAGCAAACCAAACCAAGTAAAACCCTATTGTGTCAAAATGAGCTTTAAAAAAAAAAAAAAAAAAAAAAAAAAAAAAAAAAAATTTTTTTTTTGACAAAAAAACAACAAAATTAAAAAAAACGGCATCATCTCATCTTCATTTGTTGCCCTAAAATTTTCTTAAGTGCTTGTGGTGGACCGTGAGGGGATCTGTGTGGGTTCAAAACTCTAATTCAAACTCTAAATAAGTCAAAGGGGAATTAGGAAAAAAAAAAAAAAAAAAAAAAAACTATACATGCATGCACTCTGTTTTGGCTTTTAGGGAATAAACAAGGAAAATGAAAAACAAAAGCAACATTTGGCAGAGTGCAGAGGAGTCTTGGGCTTAGGGGGAAAAGTGATATCTTAGTGAAAGAAAACACACGTCACTGTTGTTTCACTTATGACCAACAGTGTTGGTTCTGGGGTCACGGCCCTCACGTTTACTGATACAGGACGTCAGCGTGACAGAGGCAGGGATGTTCCAGGTCACCTTTAATGCCAAAAGCAGTTTCAGGAATAGAAAAATGACTCTCTGCCTTCCCCATCCTATCGGTGCTGTGTGGTGGTGTTCAGTCAGTCCAGCAGGTGAGTCAGTGGTGTGTTTGTAGTGGGAGGGGCTAGAGGGTAATCAGGTCTACAAGGTTGCCCTTGGGTGGGGTCATGCTATCGGGGAAGAAGTTGACAAGTGTGTCGAAGAGCTGCGTTCGCTGGGCATATGTTTGGTCCACATCGGAGAAACCTGGAAGAGGTGGAAAGGAAAAATGAATGTGTTAAGAGAAATTAAAAACAGGGTACAGGTCAGTGGTAGCCACTTTAAAGTGCCTCTGGTCTACTCAGTCAGCCCTCCGTCTTCATCTAAAGCTGGGGACACACAACAGGATTTTTGGCCCAATTCCACCCACAGTTCGCAGTTGTGCAGAGTCTGCACCAGTCAGCACTAGTTGGGCACAGTTGGTATGGCTACTTGGCACGGAAATCTGTTCGTGTGTGAGGGGAACAGACCCAACCAGATCTTAGTCATAGTAAACCAAACTTGTTTGAATTTTTATAACTGACTCTGGAAGCAATTGGGTGGTGTGTACTGATTAGCAACCCAACAGCAAACTTGTTGCCAACAGCAAATGAAAAAGAGTAGATGGGACACAGGAAACAGCATCAGAAGACAAAAACGACAGGGGTAGCGGGAATATCAAAACAACAATAGCAAACAGCCACACCCGTTTTCCCTTTGTGAATTTCTCAGAGCAGATAGCTGCACAAACAATAGCAACAATGATGTCGACCATATTTGTTTATCCCTTAAACTGTCGCGGTCGCTCTCACGAGGGTTAGGAGAGTTTCATGTGTTCAGTTGGTTTGACAAATCATGTACGCCTCTCTTGACCTCCAGGTTAATTTGGGACAAAAAGACAAAAGGAGAAGGACTTTGATCAAAATCTAAAAGGTGTATGCTTCATTTACACATTGGAATTGACATTTCTACTTGTCCTAAATTTTGTGTGTTGCTCAGTATTATAGTGAATTGTTAATGCTTCAAAGTGTGCAGTTTACAAAGGGAAGAAAAAATATGCAAACTCTTAAACGGGGGGATTTGTCATATTGTCATATACATTTGACAAAGAAACATGAGCTCAACTTTCAGAAGAGGTCATATAAATCACACTCGTGCGCTCATTGATACTGATTTTCTCAGTCTTTCAGTGATTGTTCAGCACAGTTTGGCTTTAAAAGAACATGATATTTAGTTTGTCTTTGAAGACAGAGGATCTTTTATCACCTTACAGGTACATTTACAGTGAAGGAGCCCGTCACAAACTGACTCTAGATGGAACAAACCATTTGTTGCAGAAGAGTGTAAATAACACATCAGAGGGTGTAATCCTCTTCATTTACAGCCACGTAACAGTATAATTGCACGGAGTACATTAGTCAGCTTGCTTTAGAGCCATGTTTTACTAGAATGTTTAGCAGCTTCAGTTGTTCAATTCATGTTTCTTTGTCTTTTGAGTTACCTGGTCACTTTGGCTACATTCACACTGTAGGTCTTAATACTCAATTCCAATGACCGTTCAGACTGAGGTCACTCTGACAAACATCGGATACGTATCCAATTTAGGACCACGTATGAAAGCAGCCTGAGACTGATTTGAAATAAAGTGGATTTGTGCTGTTCAGAGTGTCATTAAAAAAAAAAAAATCATCAGATATGGGTCACATATGGTGAAAACATTGGATTTTGCCTGCAGCCAGAACATAGCCTTTGAGGATGGACAACAAATGGAGCAAAAGGTTGAGACTGATTAAATGTAGCATCACAAGCCATGGACTGATCCAACAGCTCTACTGGCATGGGGGCCAGTAGAGCTTCTTTGCACTGAATTGGAGGTAGTGTTTCACTTATTTCCCCATGTTATTTTTATTTAATTGTTCAGTTGGTATATGTGCTCCCCCTCTGTTTTATTCAGTTAGGTCTGTTTATGAGTTTGCATCTCATGTTGCTCAATTGTCATGTTGAGTATTGTTATGTTCTGTTGACGTCTTTATGATCCTGTAGCTTCATTATTTCAATCTGAGTTTTCTGCATATTTTGTCAACATTTCCTGATGAACAATGAATCCAGTGTTCTGTGCCTGACTGCTTGGTCTATGGCCGGCTGCACACAGAGAAACGTGACTGAGCCGATCAGTCATGATCAAAGGAACCTTGCACACAACTCGAGACCGACTCACGCCTGGGAACTGGCGCCATCTATTGACAGTAAGCAGTGACTGCGTAGTGACATGTCCACCAGTCATAAAAGTCGGGAAGTCAGAGTCGTGACCGTCGCACATTGCCAAGTCTGAGTCCTGGCGATTCAACATGTTGAATTGGCACGATTTCTGTCGGGACATTGTCAAGACTGAAAATCTGGGTCAGGAAATGCTGCACATCAAGCTGATTTCCAGTTATGTTGAGTTGAGATGAGTCGCGTTTCTCTGTGTGCAGCCGGCCATAGACAACATCAACTTAAAAGAATTCCACTGATTTTCTACTCTTTAAGCTAGAGCTATCAGAAGATGCCATTGCCCCCTGCCCCCACAAAATTGAAAAGTGGAACTTTTTTTTAGCTGAAATGATGACAAATGGCTTGATATGTTACACGTACTAGCATGATTGAAGTAATTGACATTTGTTTTCCAGTGTCACTCCCCTTTTCCCCAATTCAGCTGATTGCTAGGTGACTCTGCAATCCCTGTTCACAATCAGCAGACCTTCCTCACCTGTGCTCATTCAAGCAGAGCGCATATAGAGGACTACTGCAGGGCATTCTGGGGAAGAGAAGGAAGCGTTTGATGTGTGAACCTGCGGTGAGAGAGCAGCAGCTTTGTTCTTGCTGCAGTGTGTTTTACTCCACAGTGGAGGGTGATCTGTTTGTGAGTCCTGGTTTCCTTTTAGGTTTGTGGTTTTTCACTAGGCTGTTAGCCTTGGTTTTATGTTTCTTTTGGTAGCTATAGTTGTGAACCCATTATCTGATGTATTTAACTGTTAAATAAAACTAATCCCTGTGCACCAAATATTGCTCACTTAGGCCCTGTCCACACGTAGCAGGGTATCTCACAAACCAAAGATATTCATCTTTGGTTTGACCTGTTATCCACACACAACCGCACTAAAAACGGATATTTTAAAAAACTACGGCCAAAGTGAAGATTTTGGAAAACTCCGTTTATGCGTATGGATGTGGACGCACAAAACCGGAGTTTTCGGGTCCG